>SKCR01046741.1:0-54794 GCA_019454045.1 Zanthoxylum bungeanum
CGACGTTCTATCATTCTATAATTTGTATTTACTATTACGTTACTTATAAATTTTTAATGTTTAATTTAGTCCTTATTTTTAGAACGGAAAAACATATTTATTGAAAGGTGAATGTGATTTATTGTATATATAAATTAATTATTATATGAGATCTCTATAAATTAAAACTAGTTAATTTTATTGTTTAAATTTAATATTTATCCTTCAATTATGTTTTTTTTTGTGGTTGTTTTAATATCAAGAATAAAATGAAGCATTAAACATTTTTAAGGATTCAAACACTAAGTAGGACTACTCAAATGAAAATGATTTAAAAAAAAAAAAAAAAAAAAAGAAGTCAGGAGGTTGGCAAATGAAACTATTAATAAGAGTTATATTTGTCATCTTTTTTCATGGGAATGGATATGTTGGGGTCTATGTATTGACTAATTCCTTAACAAACCAAGTTTAATTGAGTTGTAGTCAGTCTTGAAGATTTCAGAGCAATTAGACAACATTTGGAATAGATTAGATGAAGATTTCAAAGCATATATGCATCTCAGGTTTTTTAGAGCGTTCGAAAAACACCTTTCAGTGAGCTCACATGCGTGTCACGTTCGTCAGAACGTTCGAACGACTCCTTCCAATGAGCTTGTGTATGTGTCATATTAAACAAATTGTTTGAATGTGAATTGCGATTCAATGGTGTGCGTCCCACATTCGTTAGGGTGTTTGAACGCTAATGCAGGATCAATGCGTTTTAAAGGCTTTTTGAAGACTTGGAAACCCTACCTATATAAAGAAAGCCTCAACCATTTTACCCAGTGTTGGAAACATAATATTTCGAGCATCCACATCTTTTTTTCCCATCTTCTTTAAGAGTTCACCACTGAAAACTACAAACCTTACCAAACCCTAACTGACACACTCACAAAGTGGTTCTTTACTCTCAAGTATAAGAGCGTTGAAGTAATAAAATAACCCGGTAAGTCTTAGTAAAATAAAATAATAATTCAAATGACAAAAAAAGACTGAATTATTTGAAGTGATGGACAATTTTTAATTGAATTGCAACAATAAATTAAAATACTGTGGCTAAGGAATCCACTCTTGATATTTCAAATTTAGATAACTCTTACTTTTTATAATATATAAATTGTCATTATTACCCAATTAATTTATTTCAGGAATTAATTATGCCAAAATATATAAAACCAGTTATAAAGACGGTGATAACATCTGTTTATAACAAGTCCAGTTAGGTACTCAATTATGCCAAATATATAAAACCAGTCATATAGGCGGTAACAAAGTTTGTCAATAATTAATCCAGATTTAAATTAAATATTAGTTTTCAAATTACAATTCCTATATGATAATATAAGTATGATTAATCTATATTTTTATATTAAGAGTTTCACTCTTTACCTCAGTATGATGGAATTAGCTATTTATGCTCTGAATAAAAACACACAAATTTTATTACTGAAAGAAAAAGAAATTACAATAGAGCTTGAAAAATAAAACACACAAGAGCTGGAACTCCACAAATTTTCAAAAAGAAAACTATGAAATTCGGGCTGCTGAATAAGGTGTTGAGCTCCTCTATTTATAGAGGCACTCAGCACCTCACTTTGTAAATTGTAAAACTTTGCAAATTACAAAGTGGTGGAAAAAAGTGCAAATCCACTTTCGGTGGATTGACATTTTCTTTTTATTATTTTTTCTTTTTTCTTTTTTTTGGTCTTTTTTTTTTGAAAAGAAACATATATTAAAAGGCTAAAGGTTACAAGAGATAAAAGAGGGAAGAGTATCCCTCCACAGTCCCGAAACCTGACTATTGTAGGCAAATCTAGCTACTCGATGAACAACTACATTACAAGATATTGGTTCGAACTAAAACCTAACCGAACCCATAGATTTAATTGCATGTTTAATCTCCGCTACAATCCAACACACTTCCTTTAAGCTCGGGATCTTCCCTAAGATTAAGTTCACAATATTTTGAGCATCTGACTCAATGATAACATAGGAAAGCCCCATTTCTTTTACATATTCCACACCGAACATTACAACCTCTGCTTCTGCAAGCTCCACATCTCCCTGAAATTTTGAATTCCTTGTCGCTACCGCTATGAACTCACTGCGATGATTTCTAATGACCACGCCTAGCCCAACTCTACTTCCTTTTAATTTTGTCTTTAAGAATTACATATAGCACATTTTAGATTTTTCATCAATTTCGCCATTTAAAACCTCAGAACTAGAAAATCTTGTAAAGAGCAAAGTTATATATATTTGAGTCTTCTTTCATCTGGAACTAGAATTCTCTCAATCAGATATCGAAGTAAAAATTTATGGCCAAAATATAAAAATTACGCAAAATTAGAATTTTCGAAATTGTACACTATTAGAACGCCCTTTTAAGTTTTTGGCCTCCAAAATCCAAATGTCACGTCCACTTTTATAGTTATGTATCCAATGTATTATTTCACCTACATAAGAAATAAAAATCACAATAAAATTATATAAAACATAAATTTAATTATTATTTCACAAATATGCTAAATTTATGGGGATTAATGAAATTACAAGCGTAAAATAAATAATTTTTCTTTTAATAAATGTACATTTATTAGTGTTCATCACACCCCCAACCAGTAATTTAAGCGAAAATTAAAAAGATAAATTCTTATCCAAGTTAGTAATTGTTATATTTCTTTCTAAATTAAAAAGAAATATAACAATTATTATTAGTCCCTAATAATTTAAGCGAAAATTAAAAAGATAAATTCTTATCCAAGTTAGTAATTGTTATATTTCTTTCTAAATAAGCAAATTCTCTTGTACTTTTTACCCTTATTCCACACACAATAAGACAAAGTACTATTCAGTTTATTGTGCCCACAATATTATTGAAAAGAGAATAATATTTTTGTCCTGAAATTATATTAGAGTTCGCACCTTTTTGGCAATGAGAGTTTATTTATAAATGCAAAAATTAGTTTTTGTTTGTGGATAATATATCTACAATCCTTGTAACGAGCTTTGGGTCCGTGACTCCCAAACCAATTGATTTTATGGCACTAGGTATTAAGACACCCCTACAGACTTAATTGCTCAGATCTCAGATGTCAAAAAGAAGAAGTGTTTGATTTCCTTAAGCTTACTCTTTAACCCATGTAACGGGCTTTGGGCTAGTAACTCCCAGACTAGTTAGCCTTAGGGCACTAAGTGTTAAAACACCCCTAAGAACTTAATTGCTCGAGTTAGAGAGGCTATGAAATCGAACTTATTCACATACATTTTTTTATATTAAAATAACTCAAGCCCTACCATTTTACGTGAACAATCACTACTTGCTGAAACAAGATGTATGGTTACTAAGTAAAAACTTGATTATTAGTATCATCATTTTTTTAAAACTAACTCAAGTTATACCATTTTAAGCGAACAATCACAGTTTGCTGAGGCAAGATGTTCAGTTACTAAGTAAAAGCTTGGTTAGTTTTTTTTGGAATAAAAACACAAATTCAATATCTCTAACAAACTAGAGAATTGGATATTATAAAATTTTCACTTACAACCCACGATCATATGTTACCATTTATGTTGATAATACCTGTCAAATGAGCGTATGGAAATCAAACTTTAATCAATATTATGGAGAATTCACAATTTTGAATGATTCAAAAAGAAATGAACAAAAATAACTTGTTACAAATTACATTGAGACGCGTCTCAAAAGCGAAAACTTCTTACACGGTCATCTCTGAACAACGATTCCACCTGGTTAGTCAAAAATTTATTGTTGGTTTGTGTGTAGTTTATTTTGAATAAAAACACAAAAGATAAATCAACACAAAAATATTTTTACATACAAAATAACAGCAAAACAAAAACAATATGATTTTTTTTAAAAAAATAACACAAAAAATAAAAATATTTTTTTTACAAACAGGAAAACACAAAAAATGAAAACTATCTAGTCAATTATCCCTTCCCCTAACCAAATTGAGACATTGTCCCTAATGTCTGAATAAGAAAAAGTAGAATATAGAAAACATTACCTGGTTAGTGTGAAAAAGACAATTGAATCATCAACACTACTATTTAACCCAAAAATTAGTTACAGATTAAGATTCAAGTCCATTCTACGCTTTTTGTCACGATCGTTATCTGATCAGTCCAATTTGGAAAAAAATGGGTCGATTTTTGGTTCATAAGCTAACAATTGATCGATTAATTCACCGACTTTTCCTGTAGTAAGAACAATATCTTTTGTCGATTTTGAAATGAACCCGTGTCTTTTAGCATCCTCCAGAAATACTAAAAGAAATCGAAAAAATGACCTACATTAAGTAGTCGGGTTTTCGGTGAATGTTCAAAATTTCCCATGACGCAACTGTGAATATTTCTTCCAATGTGCTCAGTCCACCTGGTAAAGCAATAAAAGCCTCAGCATGATTAATCATTTCAATGAGTCTTTCAGACATACCTGAGACAATGTATTCTTCTCCAAAGGATTTTCCGATGAGATTTCCGTCTACCAAAGATTTTGGGATGATTCCTAAAACTCGACTGCCTTTTTCTTGCAGGGCCTTTGAAACACATCCCATCAATCCAAGATTGCCACCACCATATACTAAGTGCATGTTTCTTTCCGCCATAACTCTACCCAATTCTTTTACAGCCTCAGCAAATTCTGGTTTAATACTAGAGCTAGATCTAAAAAATACACAGATATTAGTGACTCGTCTTCTTGAAGTTTTCTCCATTTTTGCTCTCTCTTATTTCAATGTATCGAAAATAGAAATGACGATCTGTATTTATGGATTCTGAAAAAGGGTGAGTAATAAAAATATTAGTACCTATAAAATGACAATTGTCAAATGAACAGTAAAATAGATCGTGAAAGTAAAAAAGTTTAGATTATGTCGGCAAAATTAAAGTAAAAGAAATCAAAACAGTAAATTAAAGTAAATCAAAACAGTAATTTAAAGTAAAAGAAATCAAAGCCATAAATTGAAACAATATGTACTGGTAGTTGTGATTGTGGCTCACATCTTCCTCTGGTTGTACGTCCAGTAATGGCTTGAACACCCTCTATGGGTCGAGGATATACTTCCCATCCAATTTTCTTACAAATTGGCAAATGGGCTCTTTTAAAGTCAAATTACTGATACTATATTGTTGTTTTTCTTTTTGAAATTGTGTATGCAAATTGCGAATCACTTGATGAACATGCCAACTAGGATGTGTCTCAAGAGTCAGTGATATATCATCTAAAGACTCCTTACTCAAGCCATCTCTAATGAATTGAATTTTATCTTCGCGATTGTCAGAAACCATTCCTAAATAACGACAATGAGTGTTGCACGTTCAACATGCACATTTATAACAAACACCTAATTATTTAGCTCTTCGTTTCTTAGCATAGGTTCTTTTCCCTAAACCAGGCATGTAAGAAATGTAGGAGTCAGATGACTCACCTGCCAAGCAAACCATTGCTTCAATTACCCAACGAATATTACTAGGAATACCATTGATCATAAGAATACTCATTCTTCCAGTGCGTGCTTTGTAAATTTTCATCAGAGCATTTTAGCGGAGAGAAAGAAAATGATTGTGGAGTTTTGTGAGAGTTTCTTCCATGTCTTGATTGTAAGGTATCAGCAATTTTAGGAAACTGGAAGAACCAACTTAGAGTCACGAAATACCATTATCTGATGTTTAACCGAGGTGCAAGACTCTGACAAAAAGAAAAAAATGTTGCAAAACATAAGAAAAATGGAAATTAGACAAATACAAAAGAAAATAAAAGAAAATAACATCTTATAATACATCAATCACAGTACACTAGTTTTGAAAGGAAAATAGATTCTTGAAAATTTGAACACTCCAAAAAAGGTTTAAAACGTTGTCCATTTACTTTAAATACATCACCATCCTTAGGATTCTCAATGTCAATAGCTCCATATGGGTACACGTGCTTCATAATAAATGGGCCACTCCATTTTTGGATTTCAATTTTATAGGAAAGAATTGAAGACGAGAATTATAAAGCAAAACATTTTGACAAATTTCAAATTTTTTTCGTGAAATTCGACTATCACGAACGGCCTTAGCTTTAGCTTTAAGAATTTTTGTATTCTCATATGAATTATTCCTTAACTCTTTAAGTTCTTGTAATTGCATTTTATGTTCATGACTGGCATTTTCAAGGTTTGAGTTGAATATTTTAATAGCCCAATATGCCTTGTGCTCAAATTTTACAGGTAAATGATAAGATTTCCATAAATTAGACAATAAAGAGATATTCCCAAAGACGTTTTGAAAGTTGTTCGATATGCCCAAAATGCATCAATCAGTCGAAGAGACAAATCTTTACGATTTGCATCAATCAGACGTTTTGCAAAAAGCATGTGTATCTTTAAATAAGGTGGGCCAATAAAATCCACACTATAAGATTTTTGCAGCGGTTTTTTTCAAACGAGAAGTGACTTCCACATGCTTTCGAATGACAAAACTGAATAACATAACTTATCTCATTGTCTGATATGTATCATCGGAAAATCTTATCAGGGCAATACTTGAATAGATATGGATCGTCCCAGCAGAATCTTTTGACTTCGGTCAGAAATTTCTTCTTGTCTTGATGGCTATAGTTTGGAGGTATTTTTCCTGTTGCAAGGAAATTGACAATATTAGCATGACAAGACATTGTATTTACAGAAAATAAAGAATCATCAGGAAAAGTCATTAATAAGAGTTGTGGCGATTGATGACTCATTCGTGAGTCTCGATAAATGATCTACAACTACGTGCTCCACTCATTTATTGTCTTTAATTGTGAGATTGAATTCGTGCAGCAACAAAATCCACCGTAGTAATCTTGGATTTGCATCCTGTTTAGACATCAAATATCTAACAGCAGCATGGTCAGAATAAACAAAGGTTGATGAACTAATTAAATATGATCAAAATTTATCCAATACTAATATTACAGTAAGTAGTTCTTTTTATGTGGTAATGTAATTCATTTGTGCAATATTTAAATTTCAACTTGCGTAATAAATTACATATGGCTTACCTTTATTTCTCTGTCCTAATATTGCGCCAGCTGCATAATCACTGACATCACACATTAGCTCAAAAGGCAAAGACCAATCAAATGATTGCATGATAAAAGCAGAAGTTAAAAGACTAATGATTTTTTCAAATGATTTTTGACATTCATCTGTCCATTCAAATGTTGTATTTTTTAATAAGAGGTACTAAAGTTTTTAATGAACCTTCTATAAAATCCTATATGTCCTAAGAAAGAACGGATTTCCATGATTGTTTTTTGTGGTAGCAATTCAGAGATTACCTTTATTTTTTACTTGTTAACCTCAATACCTTTAGATGACACAACGTGACCCAAAATAATTTTTGAATTAGTCATGAAATGGTATTTTTCACAGTTTAACACAAGTCATTTTTCTTCACATATTTTTCAAATTTTTTTCCAAATTATTCAAGCAATTATCAAATGAGTTCCCAAAAACAGTTATATCATCCATAAAACCTCTAAACAATGTTCAACCATGTCACTAAATATGCTTAACATGCATCGTTGGAATGTTTCTGGTGTATTACAAAGTCCAAATGACATTTTCCTAAATGCAAATGTTCCAAAGGGACATGTGAATGTGGTCTTTTCCTGGTCTTCTAAAGCAATGAGAATTTGATAATAACCTGTGTAACCATCAAGAAAGTAGTAGTAGGGATGTCTTGCTACTCTTTCCAAAATTTGGTCAAGAAATGGTAAAGGAAAATAATTTTTTCTAGTGACTTCATTTAGTTTTCTATAATCAATGCACATGCGCCAACTAGATGGGATTCGAGTTGGAATTGATTCCCCCTTATCATTTTTACGGTAGTTATTCTAGAATTTTTTGGCACAACTTGTGTAGAACTTACCCACTTACTATTGGAGAAAAGGTAGATAATGCCTACATCAAGAAGTTTATGGACTTTTATTTTTACCACCTCTTTCATGTGAGGATTTAATCTTCTTTGGGATTGACGATATGTCCTGGAATTATCTTTTTTTAAATATATTTTGTATGTGCAGATAAAATGATTAATGCCTTTTATATCTTTTAAAGTTCATCCAATTGCCACTTTATATTTTCTCAATACATTTAACAACTTACCTTCTTGATCGTTTGTGAGAGAGGAAAAATTATCACAGTGTAAGTTGTCATCTCCAAGAAATGCATATTTCAATCCTTTTATTTCTCTCCATCGTCTTACAGTAACTGTGTAGAATCAAGTAAAGAAAAATCATTATAAATATCTGAATCTAATTGTGTACTTGATTCAAGTAAATTAGCTGTATATAATTCCATAGGGTCAGATAAACTCCTCTGAATATGGTCTTCCAAATTAGTTCAATTAATTCCATGCTCTCATTTTCACTCTTCTCATCGCATGGTTGTTTGCGCATGTTAAAAATATTAAGCTCCAACGTCATATTTCCAAATGACAAATTCATGATTCAATTCCTGTAATTAATTAAAGTATTAGATGTTGCTAAAAATGGACGACCAAGTATTACAAGAATTGGCTTATAATTGTCTGCTACAAGTTTTGTTTCCAAGATAATAAAATCCACATGATATATGAATTTATCGACTTATAATAACACGTCTTCCATAATTCATTTATGTACCTTGACTGATCTATCAACAAGTAAAATAATATTTGAAGTTGGTTTTCACTCGCCAATATTAAGTTGTTGGTAAATCGAAAATGGAAGCAAATTGACACCAGCTCCAAGATCAATCAATGCATGTTCAATTTTATGATTTCCAATAATACATGAAATAGTTGGGCAACCAGGGTCTTTGTATTTCAATGCATTATTGGTTGAGAGAATGAAACTTACCTGTTCTAGAAAAAGATTTATTTCTTACCTGATGTCTTCTTTAAACTATGCATAACTCTTTAAAAAAAATTGGCATAAGATGGTATCTGTTGGGTGACATCTAACAAATGAATATTGACATTCACATGTTTTAATATTTCATATATCTTTAGGGAATGATTCAATTTCTTTATTTTCAATGCTTAAAGAAATGGAGGTGCATGTGACAAATTGTTATCATCAACTACAAGTAATGGTCATCAACCTCTTTCTTACTCTCAGAAGCTGAATCTTCACGAGGTTTAAGAATAGGTCTTTTGATGACCTTACTACTACGAAGAGTAATAACATATTTGACTTGGTATATGTGTTGACTAACAGAACAACACTCGTGAGAGTTTTGATGACTTTTGGGATTTTGCTGTGGTTGTGCATGAAACTTTCATTTCTCATTAGTGGTTAATACATATGTGATTTTGGAAAAAGTATCTTTCATATCAATCATTTTTTGCACATTTTGGTTATTGATGGCTTTCTGTTCTCAATGAATGCATGTAAGGTATCCTAAAGGGTTTTCCTAGGTGGTAGGACATATGATGCATATTTATGAGAATTTTGGAAATTCTGGTGTACCCGGGGAGGTTGTTGCGATGGTTGTGCTTGGTTATCATTTCTCAAATTGAAGTTTGGATGGTTTCTCCAACTAGAATTGTAGGTTTGAGAGTATGAGTTTGGATTTGGTCTCTTGAAGGTGTTTATGGAACTGACTTGGTCCTAGAGACATTCTTATAGGGCTGGCAAGGTTGAGCAAACTTATGTGACATGTTCATTTGAATTACAGATATGATTTGTGACTTCTTGAATTGACTTGACCTGATCAATCTTCCTCATTTCTAATGCTTCAACTTTTTTAGCTAGAGATGCATATTTAGCAGAAAGGTCATGGTCTTTCCTAAGGTTAAATATGCCTATACCAGATGACTGTGGTTTTACAAACGACTTATAAGTCCCAATGTTGTGCATTCTCTGCTATGTGTTCTAGGTAATCTAATGCATCTTCGGGACTTTTGTCCCTAAACTCACCATTACACATCATTTCCACTACTTGTCTATTTTAAACCCTCGTAGAAGTAAGAAACCAGCATCTATATTTCAAACCCTTGTTGTGGATAAATATTTAACATTTCTTTAAATCTCTCCCAACATTGGTAAAGTGTTTCCTCTGACTCTTGTGTGAAAGTTGTGATTCTCCTCTTGAAGGAGATTGTCATCTGAAAGGGAAAGAATTTTTTCAGAAATTGCTCTTGCAAATCATCCCATGTTCTGATGGATCTTGACCTAAGGTTCTACAACCAAATTTTAGCTTTATCCTTTAAAGAAAAGGGAAAAAACTTGAGTCGAATTATATTCATGCTGTAATTTTGGTCTGTGCAAGTATTACATACCTATTTGAATTCTCTTAAGTGCTGATAAGAATTTTCTGATTCTAGACCATGGAATGTGGGTAAAAGTTGGAAAACACATGGTTTATAATTGAAACGTGATGCATCTGGGGGAAAGCAATCCAAGATGGTGATCATGTCATACAAGGATTCATGAATTCTCTGTGTGTCCTATGATGATTAAGATCTCCATGTTGAGACTTACGTTATATCTGATCAACTGGATTTTCATCTCGGTTAGATAGGTTTGAATTTTGGTTATCGACCATTTTGATTGACGATGAAGGTGATGAAGACTCTCTATTTAATCTACCATTAGATGATCGAGACCAATGTTTCATGCAACCTAAATGCAGACTATATGCTAAAATTTAAATATGCAAATGCAATACTTACAAAAAGGAAAAAAAATAATAAACAAGTGAAAAAGGTAAAAATAAATGACAAAATGAAGGAAAAAAATATAGTGATTAGATCCTAAAAATGTCATCTGATTCTCGTCTATTCAGATCTCAATTGAATTTCTCGTTCAGCTGTCTCAATTTATCGAATTAGGTTTTACGGAAGAATCTCTAGATGAGGATGGTTCAAGAAATTCTTTGGTAAAATGCAAGCTTTATTTTAATTGAGTTTTCTATCTCTTATAACCTTGAATAATTAAGTACAATGTTTGTCTATATGTGGGATGTCTGGGTTTAGAATTCATTTAGGATCAATAAAGACATCTTGGATCTACAAACCTGCAAAGAAGAAGAAATGAGATGTCGAAAATTCAAAAAAATAAAATAAAAAAGTAAAAAAATAAAAAGAAAATAAAAAGAATGCATACAAACGCATCAGAAGCACGCGGGAAGAGCAGTAACGCAGAAAACACAGCATCATGTCCACAGCCATGTGTCCCAACGCGCCCTTGCTTCGCGTCGCGACGCGCATTCGGGAGATGCATAATACAAAATCCAGTGAGATTGGCGCCGCGGTGCCCCGCAGACACCCAAAAACACCAATTTTAGGGTTTTACATGCACAATGACCTCAAGGCTTTATTATAAATACATAAGTTCGTCCAAGACTCAAGGGAGAGGCTAATACACAGCACAAAACACAAAACACATATTTTAGAGAGATCCAATGAGAAGGATTGAAGAGCGACAAGAGGAGACGAATGTGGTGACGTCCGAAGAGGAAGGGATTCAATTCGGGTTTTATCTTCTAGTTTTCTTTCTTAGAACTCTAATGATTTCCATTAGATTCATGACATGTTTTTATTGTTTTTATCTTTAGTCATGAACTAACTCCTTAATTCTGGAGAATGATGTAACTGGTGTTTGAACCTTTGTATTATTTGTTAATTTTGTTATGAAGTTTTATTAAGTTTATTTATATTCTCTTGAGTTTAATGCTTCTTGTTTGCTGGCCAGAAATTAAGATGATTTATGTTGGAATCTATCGCTCGGGAGAGAGGGGTTTTGAATAGGATCTAGAGAATATAACCTAGGGATTTTATAGAGTTCGAGAGAATCTATAGTTCCTTTGAAGTCGTTAACAAAGATTCACAAGACGTAATGAGTTATTAATTACTAGATTTTTATAGGGATATCGAAATCTATAGTTAATAATATTTTAACTGTTACTCGGGAGAGGGAGTGAATACGTAAGGATTATTGACTTATAAATAATACAATTGAACAAAGATTAATTGGCATGACAAATACATAAGGGATAGATAGGTGAAATCAGATTCTAGAATCTCTATCGTATTAGTTCCTCCTATATAAATATTTTATATTTTATTTATTTAATTAAATCTTTATTAATTGTTTTCTAAATAAAGTTAAGATTATCAATTGTAGTACTTTAGTGTGAGTGAACACAATCCCTGTGGGTTCGACACTCTTAACTTATCTTTACTAAAACTTGACACCGTACACTTGCGGTACGATAGAAAATATCGCAACCCATCTATATCTCTTGGATATATCCAGATACCTATGACTGAGGAATTAAACATATGTAATGACCTCGACATGTATGATTCAGCGAGTTTATCCGTGGACATCATAATTTACGTGTGGGTAAATTATGGACACGAAATTGGATTTCGTGACGGATATGCTTGAATCTAAAGAGTCTCACTAATGAAATATACTCGTAGAGCACTAGGGAAACTTTTATGAATAATGTTGATTATTTATAAATCATTTAACGGTTAAACGAAAGATAGATGCTTTAGGTGTCGAACCGTCATTTCCTAATTAATGTGTATTTATATTTAATATATGATATTATTAAATACACATTAATTAATTTTCAAATTATGATATTTGACATATATCATTAATATATGTATTTGAGATATTTAAAGTAAATATAATACATATATTTGAGATATTTATATTTAATTAATTATTTAATTGTTAAATAATTAAAATATAAATATCTTACATTATGATAAAATTAGGAAATGATTACAAGTGTAAATTGTTGACTTTACATTTAAGGAAAATGTTATAAAATTGGACTTGACTTCTTTAAATTTGATTTAAAATTGAAAATATCCAATTTGCTTTATTTGTTTCAAATTTTCGGCCATGACCTAAATATAAAAGGGTTTTGTTTTTTCCATTTTCTTTACACAAGTCATAGCCTCCAAAATAAAAACAAAAACATTTGAAAGAAAAAGAGAAGAAACAAGAATCAAATCCAAAGAAAGGCAAAGATTTAGTAAGTATTTCTAACCTTTCATTAGAGAGAAATTTATTCCTTTCATTATTGGCTACAACATGTGTAGTTCTTAGGTTTTTCTACTCATTCTTGTTTAGTTTTTAATGGTTGGAAGTTTTGATGATGGATGTTTGCATGTATGGTGTTGAAAGAAAGCTTATAAGGAGTTATTATGCATTCTTATGGTCATTTGATGATCTAGTTATCATTCTAGAGTTTTTGGACTACTCTTTGATGACCTATAATTGTTCTAGAGTTATTTCAAAGTGGTGAGACTTGTTTGGTGTGGTAGAGACTTGATTGAAACATTGGATTTGTTTAATTTGATGTAATTTGTTCATATTGATGAATTTATAAAATTATGGTTTATACCCTTTCCAAATTTGGGGCTTTTCATATATGTATTATGTAATGATGTATATATGATGTATATTAAATTTGGGATTGGTTGGATATCATTTAATGTTGTTTTGAACAAGATTAGGCCAAAATGCACAAATTGGAAACTATATGGGTTCTCGGTAATTTGCTAGAAATTTGGGGCTTGAGTTACAATTTGTAATTTGATGTGTATGACATGTTAAAATCACTTTGGTACTGATTTGGAATCATTCAAAATTGTATTTGACAATTTAAGGACCAAAATGATCAATTTGAAAAGTATTGGGGGCAATTCGATAATTATAAAGAAATTTGATTTCTTGTGTAAGAATTTCAGATTTTAAGTATTGTGCAATTAAAATAAATAAGTTTATTTTAATTGTCCAAGAAAAATTTTTGAAATCGAAAAAATTTTATTTTCCGCGTTCCCTGGTTATACCCATTAAAACCCCAACAAAAATGGTATTTGAGCGAGTCTGATTCTAGGCCTTTGATATGATGAACCCTTTAAATCTAATGTTTGATCTTGTCTTTGTTTGATACATGCATGTTTTAATTTAATTTGATTAAATTTAGGGTGTATGACACTTTACAGAAAATTCCTAATTAATAAGGTTTTATGATAATTATGTATTTGATGCATGTTACATGATCTGCCTTGTCAATACAGTTTATGGATATCTTTTCTATGACTGCATCCGAGAACGTGCCAACGCTGTGAGGGTGTAGCCGATAGAAATTTATTTATGCCGGATGTATATATGATACTAGATAAATTCAAGCGAAAGCGGAATCCTGAACGTGTCAAAGCTGTCAAGGTTACGCAAGTAGCTTGAGTTTATCATTGATGAGTTTAACCTTGGTACGCCTCCTTGTGAACGTGCCAAAGCTGTCACAATGAGAAACGACTAGGACCGGAAACCGAGGAGTCACTATTGAGTGATTGACAATGAGATTGTGTACCTGATGAATATACATAGGCAAGAACGTGCTAAAGTTGTGAGCTAAAATATTTTCATGGGATCCACCTTTCACTATTTGTATTTAATTTAATTATTAAATCTTTGTATACTGTTTGGGGATTACAGTATTGCATGATTTAGTGGGAAAGACATTTTTAGATTAAAAATCCATGATCTAGTAAATGTTTTCGATATTATATGAAACTGTTTTATTCTGCTAACCGTTTTTGGTAATCTATATGATAGATTTGCGATGACGACACAATAAACTAATCCGTTTGCGCGTTTGTTGGATACGAACAAACTGAAAAGCGCTGAAAAATTTTTCCGATTGGGATTTGGATTTAAGGATTGTCCTTGAATCCGAAAAGTTGGGATTTGTACTTGAGGGACCGCTGTCCCTTCCTGTGTCTGAAGACGCAACACCGGAGGAACTACAAGTTTTCCAATCTTGGAAAGACGATGATTTAAAAGTTCAATCATACATTTTAAGTTCACTGGCATCAGAACTCAATAGACAATACTATGGCATGCCAGATGTGTATAGTATGATGATGCGATTAAAAGAATGGTATATGAACCAAGAACAAATTGTTGTTCATAAAGTCGTGATGACACTGTTCCATGCGCGACTAGACGAGGGGCAAGCTGTGAGCTCACATGTTCTTCACTTGATCGATTTGATCGAACAACTGAGGCAACATAATCTCCCTCTGAATGAAATTCTCGGTAGGAGTGTCATTCTTGTTTCGCTCCCAACATCTTATCGCCAATTCGTAATGTACTTCAACATGAATAAGATTATATGTTCCTACGATGAACTGCATAGGATGCTAATCACATCGGAAGAGGACCTAAGGAATGGAGTACCGACTCGTTGTCCGAAACCTACTTCACTTTTTGCTTCTTCCCAGGCTAGGCCAAAGGGAAAGAAGACGAAAACGAAGAAGAATAAGGGTTTCGGTCCCCAATGCAAGGAAAGATAGCTAAGCCCAAGAGGGTTTCTGAAGACAAATGCCATCATTGCAGCACAGTCGGGCACTGGAAAAGGAACTGTCCTGACTACATTGCCCAGATAAGGAGAGAGAGAGAGCATCTACATCAGGTACATTTATTTTTCCAGTTATTGATATCTCACTAGCTTGTGAAGCTGTTACATCCAGCTGGATTTTCTATTCTGCTTGTCCTGTTCACATTTGCAATTCGTTGCAGGTGCTGAAGGAAAGTAAGAAGCTAAAGTCTGGAGAGATGCAATTGCGTTTTGGGAGTGGAGACTCTCTGGATGCAGTTACAGTAAGAGTATACGAGATCTCATTGCCGAGTTGGAGCTTGTTAAATGATTGCTATGTTATACCAGAATGTACAGCAAATATTATATCTCTTTTTGTATTAGATACAGAAGGTTATCATGTTAATATTAAGAACTATTCTTTGTATTTATATGATAGACGTAATATTCAGATCTTTTTGTTGTCAAAATGAGCATGGTCATTACATATTGCATAATTCTAGAGATATTTTGAATACTATGATTAATAAACGTAATTTACATGTAGTTAATAATACTGAACTATGGCATATGAGGCTAGGTCATATAGGCGTGAAACGCCTTACCCAATTGGTTAGGAATGGTTTGATACAAGATCTCACCATTGAACCCTATCCAACTTGTGAATTATGTATTCAGGGTAAGATGACTGAAGCCCCATTTTCTGGTGTTGGACACCGCGCCACTAACTTACTGGAACTCGTACATTCTGATGTGTGTGGTCCACTAAGTTAGACTGCTCACAGTGGTTATTCGTACTTCGTTACCTTTACCGATGATCTGTCACGGTACAGTTATGTCTATCTGATGGGACATAAATCGAAAACCTTTGAAAAGTTCAAAGAGTTCCGTAATGAAATAGAAAAACAGACTGGTCAATATATTAAATGTCTTCGATCTGATCAAGGCGACGAATATATGAGTAGTGAATTAATTGATTATATGCAGGAGAATGTGATTATCGCTCAATATACTCATCCAGGTACTTCATAGCACAATGAAGTGTCTGAGAGGAGAAATCAGACTTTATCGGATATGGTCCGATCTATGTTAAGTTTTACAGATTTGCCCTATTATTTATGGGGCTACTCTCTTTTAACAACTGCACATCTTTTGAACAAGATTCCTTCAAAAACTGTTCCTACGACTCCATATATCATATGGACTGGTAGGAAACCAAATCTTAATTATTTTAAGGTTTGGGGTTGTCTTGCCTATGTCAGGATGGCTCAACAAAATAAGCTTTCGTATCGAGGGCAAAAGTTTAGGTTTGTTGGATATCATTCGAATATGAAGAGATATATGTTCTATGATACCGAGCATCGAAATGTGTTCGTAGCTCGCTTCGTAAAATTTCTAGAGGTAGAATTTTTGTCAGAAGGTGATAATCATAGACATGTTGAACTTGATGAAGTCCAACCTGAAAACAACGAACCAACGAAGGAACCTGAAATTCAAGTAGACGAAGAACCTTCAACACACACACTCTGTAGGTCACAAAGGGTATATAGACCTCATGAATGCTTGTATTTGATACAAGAAAAAAGTCTCGATGTTCTATTAGTTGAATAGATTGACCCTTTTACCTATAGAGAATTGATGTTGGACATCGACTCCGTGAAGTGGCAAGATTCCATGGAATCTGAGTTAGACTCAATGCATGAGAATCAAGTTTGGGACTTGGTTCCGCTTCCCGAAGGAATTGTTCATATCGGTTATAAATAGGTTTATAAGAGGAAACACAAGCCTGATGGAAATGTTGAAACCTATAAGGCTCGTCTGGAAGTAAAAGGTTACACGCAGGACCTGGCGTCGACTACGTTGAAACTTTTTCGCCAGTAGCAATGCTTAAGTCTATTAGGATTTTGCTTTCTATAGCTGCTTATCATGTTACGAGATTTGGGAAATGGATGTCAAAATGACTTTTCTAAATGTATTTCTTGGTGAAGAAATCTATATGGAACAACCGGAGGGTTTTGCATCCAGCGAGAACTCGGGTATGGTATGTAAGCTTAAGAAGTCCATTTATGGACTTAAACAAGCTTCACGAAGTTGGAATCTTCGATTCGACAAGATTGTTAGATTGTCTGGTTTTCTCAAGAATTCAGAAGAATCTTGTGTGTATCAGAAGGCCAGTGGGAGCATGGTGGTATTTTTAGTCCTCAATGTTGATGACATCCTAATCAATGGGAATGATATATGGATGATGCAAGGCATCAAAGTTTACCTCTGTAAGAATTTCTCCATGAAGGACCTGGGAGAAGCTTCCTATATTTTAGGCATAAAACTCTATAGAGATAGAGAAATGAAGCTGATTAGGTTATCCCAATCAACGTAAATAGATAAGATATTGGAACAGTATAATTTTGGTAACTGTAAGACATCAAATATACCATTCAGACATGAGATTCATCTTTCCAAGAAGATGTGTCCGTAAACAGAAGATGAGAAGGTTAGAATATCTAACCAATCTTATGCTTCGTGTTTGGGTAGTATAATGTATACCATGTTGTGTACGGGGCCTGATATCAGTTTCGTTGTTACCATAACTAGTAGATATCAGTCCAATCCAGGCAATGACCATTGGATGACCATTAAACATATCCTGAAGTATCTTAAAGGTACTAAGGATATGTTAATCATATATGAAGGAAATGAACTGTAAGCTAATGGGTATACGGATTCCGACTTCCAATCGAATCCCAATGATAGAAAGCCTACATATGGATTCGTCTTTACCCTTAATAGAGGTACAATTTTCTGGAAGAGTTCCAAACAGGGGTCAACAACAGATTCCACCACAGAGGCGAAATACATTACAACTTCTGAAGCTGCAAAGGAAGTTGTGTGGATTATGAACTTTATCATAGAGTTAGGAGTGGTACCAAGTATTGAGAATGTGATTCCATTATACTGTTATAATACTAGAGCCATTGAACAAACAAATGAACCGAGGGCGCATCAGAAGTCGATGAATGTGGAATGCAAGTACCACATCATTCGAGAGATTGTGTCGCGATGGGATATTATCGTGTGCATGGTACCGAGTGAAGTTAATGTAGCAGACCCACTTACGAAGGCCATTCCTCCTAAGTTATTTGATAAACATGTGGAGTCGATGGGTATTAGATACAATCGATATTGACACTAGAGCAATTGGGAGATTTTGTTAGGGTTGGTGCTCAGAACGCCAATTTCATGTTGTATTTCCTTATAAATACTCTTGTAAACGTTTTATTATGAATAAAATAAATAATTTCTATAATATAATATATCTCTTAATATGGTAAAGACGTAATTGACTTTAGAATGATTAGTTATGATACTGTTGTAAAAGCGTCACAACTGACATTGAGTTATATCATGGCGTTGTCATTCTTAGACTGTTCATGGTCAAGGTTTACACTACTTGGTCAGTAAAGTAAACCCAATTAGACTGGTACATGTCGTATATTAGAATATATGATTCCAATGGTTTCACAATGAACCATGAGTCTTGGAGACTCGTATAGACGTGTATGTGTTTATAGCGGATAAAAATTGAACGACTCACCGAAGATTCTTAATAGATGGTACACCAACGTCAATAAGAATCTTCTCGGGTTGAGTGGCATAAGTGATTCTTCGACTTGAGATACCACTGTGGGCACATGAGACATCTTCTACACTTAGATGGCAGTCATGTCACCGACCTATTAAGGTTAGACCTCCGTATGTTCATTGGGTGTGGACAGATCCTCAAGGTGTCATGTGTGTGTCAATATATGATTCGTCAGTTCTGTGTACAGAGCATAGGTAGTCCATATATGATTATCAATTAGATAAAAACCATGAGCATGTGATACACTTTATAAGTGAGTTCTAAGTGTTCTTTTAGAGATTGCTAATAGAGACGTCGACGAGATTGTCCCTATAGAGATTTGACATTTACATCTATATCTCTGGTATATATCCGGATACTTGTGACGGAGGAATTAAACATATGCAATGACCTCGACCTGTATGATTCAACGGGTTTATCAGTGGATGTCATAATTTATTGGTGGATGAATTATGGACACGAAATTGGATTTCGTGACGGATATGCCTGAATCTAGAGAGTCTCACTAATGAAATGTACTCGTAGAGCACTAAGGCAACTTTTATGAATAATATTGATTATTTATAAATCATTTAACGATTAAACAAAAGATACATGCTTTAGGGGCCGAACCGTCATTTCCTAATTAGTGTGTGTTTATATTTAATATATGATATTATTAAATACACATGAATTAATTGTCTAATTATGATATTTGACATATATCATTAATATTTATATTTGAGATATTTAAAGTAAATATAATACATATATTTGAGATATTTGTATTTAATTAAATATTTATTTATTTAATTGTTAAATAATTAAAATATAAATATCTTATATTTTGATAAAGTTAGGAAATGATTACAAGTGTAAATTGTTGACTTTACATTTAAGGAAAATATTATCAATTTGGATTTTACTTTTTTAATTTGATTTAAAATTAAAAATATCCAATTTGCTTTATTTGCTCCAAATTTTCGGCCATGACCTAAATATAAAAGGGTTTTCTTTTTTCCATTTGCTTTATATAAGTCATAGCCTCCAAAAGAAAAACAAAAACATTTGAAAGAAAAAGAGAAGAAACAAGAATCAAATCCAAAGAAAGGCAAAGATTTAGTAAGTATTTCCAACCTTTCATTAGAGAGAAATTTGGCTACAACATGTGTAGTTATTGGGTTTTTCTACTCATTCTTGTTTATGTTTTTAATGGTTGGAAGTTTTGATGATGGGTGTTTATGTATGTTGTTGAAAGAAAGCTTATAAGGAGTTACTAAGCATTTTTAAGATCCTTTGATGATCTAGTTGCCATTCTAGAATTGTTGGGCCACTCCTTGATGACCTAGAATTGTTCTAGAGGTATTTCAAAGTGGTGAGACTTGTTTGGTGTGGTAGAGACTTGATTGAAACATTGGATTTGTTTAATTTGATGTAATTTGTTCATATTGATGAATTTGTAAAATTAGGGTTTATACCCTTTCCAAATTTAGGGCTTTTCATATATGTGTTGTGTAATGATGTATATATGATGTATATTAAAGTTGGGATTGATTGGATATCATCTAATATTGTTTTGAACAAGATTGGACCAAAATGCACAAATTGGAAACTATAGGGGCTCTCGGCAATTTGCTAGAAATTTGGGGCTTGAGTTAAAATTTATAATTTGATGTGTATGACATGTTAAAATCATTTTGATACTGATTTGGAATCATTCAAAATTATATTTGACAATTTAAGGACCAAAATGATCAATTTGTAAAGTATTGGGGGTAATTCGGTAATTACAAAGAAATTTGATTTCTTAGGTAAAAAATTCCAGATTTTAAGTATTGTGTAATTAAAATAAAAAAGTTTATTTTAATTGTCCAAGAAAAATTTTTAAATCGGAAAAATTTGATTTTTCGCGTTCCGCTGCGTTACCCGGTAATACCCCTTAAAACCCCCCAAAAATGATATCATATCGAGTCTGATTCTAGGCCCTTGATATGATTAACCCTTTAAATCTGATGTTTGATCTTGTCTTTACTTGATACATGCATGTTTTAATTTAATTTGATTAAATTTAGGGTGTATGACACTTTGCGGAAAATCCCTAATTAATAAGGTTTTATGATAATTATGTATTTGATGTATGTTACATGGTCCGTCTTATCAATACGGTTTATGGATATCCTTTCTATGACCACATCTGAGAACGTGCCAAAGCTATGAGGGTGTAGTCGATAGAAATTTATTTATGTCGGATGTATATATGATACTAGATAAATTCAAGCGAAATTGAATCTTGAACGTGCCAAAGCTGTCAGGGTTACGCAAGTAGCTTGAGTTTATCATTGACGAGTTTAACCTTGGTACGCCTCCATGTGAATGTGTCAAAGCTGTCACAACGAGAAAACGACCAGGATTGGAAACCGAGGAGTCACTATTGAGTGATTGACAATGAGATTGTCTACCTGATGAATATACGTAGGCGAGAACGTGCCAAAGCTGTGAACTGAAATATTCATGGGATCCATCTTTCACTATTTGTATTTAATTTAATTATTAAATCTTTGTATTCCGTTTGGGTATTACAATATTGCATGATTTACTGGGATGAACATTTTTAGATTAAAAATCCATGATCTAGTTAATGCTTTTGATATTATATGAAACTGTTTTATTATGCTAATCGTCTTTCGTAATCTATATGGTAGATTTGCGGTGGCGGCATATTCAACTAATCCGTTTACGAGTATGTTGGATACGAACAAACTGAAATGCGCTGAAAACTTTACCGATTGGGATTTGGATTTAAAGATTTTCATTGAATCCGAAAAATTAGGATATGTACTTGAGGGACCGCTGCCCCTTACTGTGTCTGAAGACGCAATACCGGAGAAACTACAAGTGTTCCAATCTTGAAAAGACGATGATTTAAAAGTTAAATTATACATTTTAAGTTCACTGGCATCGGAACTCAAGAGGTAATACTATGGCATGACAGATGCGTATAGTATGATGATGCGATTAAAAGAATCGTATATGAACCAAGAACAAATTGTTGTTCATAAAGTCGCGATGGAACTATTCCATGCGCGACTGGACGAGGGGCAAAATGTGAGCTCGCATGTTCTTCACTTGATCGATTTGATCGAACAACTGAGGCAACATAATCTTCATTTGAATGACATTCTCAGTATGAGTGTCATTCTTAGTTCGCTCCCAGCATCTTATCGCCGATTTGTAATGTACTTCAACATGAATGGGATTATTTGTTCCTACCATGAACTGTATATGATGCTCATCACAACAGAAGAGGACCTAAGGAAGTGAGTACCGACTCACCCTCCGAAACCTACTTCACTTTCTACTTCTTCCCAGGCTAGGCCAAATGGAAAGAAGACGAAAGCGAAGAAGAAGAAGGGTTTCGGAGTGCCTATTGTGTTGTGTTTTTGGAGTTACGTTCGATTTAATTTTAATCCATAAATATTGGAGAATATTTAGGGGTGTTTTAAGACTGTATTGAGACTGGTTTTAACTAAAAAATCAGAAATTGTTTTCAAATCGATCCCTGAGTGCCTATTGTGTTTCCGCTGCCCTAGGAAAGTGGTTCCTACAATTGGCATCAAAAGTCAGGTTGAAAATGTTCTTAACCCTTCTCATTTTCATTTAAAGTTACTTTTTTATTTGTTTATATGAGATCTAAATGATTATATGCATGTTTAGATGAGTATGCATAAAGTAATACTCATGAGATGAATGTTTAATTGTTGATTCATGTGATGAATATTTTTTACATTGATCGTAATTTTTTCGGCTCTTATTTTATGTTGTGGTTTTGGTTTTGGGATGTAAGGCCATAAGGCCAATTTTTACAAATGTTGTAATTTTATTTTATTATTTAAAATTTCATTTTTTATAATTTGGAGCACTAAAATCGCAAAAGAAGCCAACGCCACCATGGAGCAAGATTTGAAGACCAAGGGATGCCATGAGAATTTTATGTACTAATTAGATTAGTATAGGAAAAATAAGAGTCTCGTCAATGCAAAATTATTTTTTATGTTGTATGTATGTTTAATTCGAAATGTTTGAATAACATTTCATATACCTTAAGGTGTCTACTCTTGTATTTTCACATGCCATAACATGTTTTGTATACATGGATATTCTAGACATAAAATATGATTTACGTATTTTAAAATGGTTATTAATTAAATGGATATGGTGTTGACGGGGGATTTTGGTCTCAGGGTAATATGGGAATATCACTCCCGAGGTAATCCTCCTTCAATAGTGAATTTTTTTGGTTATGGGGAAGACCAAAGGCAAACTTAGCAGAGGGTAGATAATGCGCCAATCAAACAAGGAGTTTTAACGTGGTTCGGTGGATTTTTATCCGACCTACGTCCACGGACACAAACATGACTGTTATTTTATTGCTGAAACTTGTATCTCTTGTGCTTTAAAAGTTTTAGCACAATGAGATTGATCTTGATTCTGATGCCTTTTACACATACTCTACCTTTCTATTTATAATAGTGAAGGAATCAGATTCCTCTTAGTATGAGGATTCCTAGTTGAAAACTTTATCCTGTTCCCACAAGGATTCCATCATCAAATCTACCTTTTTCCTTTATCCTTCTAGGACACTACCTTCGTCAGCATTTCTTATGAAGGTAGGATTGTCTTCTTATCCGCAAGGATAATGTGTCATCTTCTAGAGCATATCTCGCTATCTGGCCAGTCTTCATGAGGTCGGTCATAATGGTCCTTTGAACTGAGCATGCTGTCGCCGATTCTGATAATCCCTGGTCATTCGTACCAAAGTGCTCGGCTACCGATCATAAAGAGATCGGTCTGTAACCATAATGTGCTCGGTATCCTCATGTTATGGTCGGCCTTTTATTTGTAAAACACTCGGGCCCTTACTGCTGGCTTTTTATGGGTCGGGTCGGTTTTAGTGATCTCACCTAAGAAGGGAATTACCCTTCTACCCTTGTCGTGCTGTTTTAAACATCATAGTGCCTTAAAACACCATCAACATCTGTCCCATAGTTCTCGGTTCCAACGAGTATACGAGTTGGTGCCGGTAACTATATAAAGATGGTGTGCTGATTACTTTGTTGGTGGTCGATCCGGGTTTGAATTGAAATTCTCGTCGCCTCTTTTCGAGCACCTCTTCTCGAGACGCACAACAGTTCACATCTATTTAATGCCCATCAAATCGCCTTAGGATTTTTCTAAGTGTGACACTTGTCAATCATCTGTCGGATTCCCGCCAAAAAGAAAGTGAATCGACCGTGTAGTGTGGGTGTTTTAGTAGTGTGCTGATCTCAACCGCTTGTTTGATTTTGGCAGACCTCTTTTGTAGTTGACACTTGGCGCCCATCCGGGTTTCTTTTCTTGATCCAACGGCCATGAGCGTCCCACTCATGACTATAAAAAGACGGGGCTTTCACTGTGCAGTCTTTTTGGCAAATCTTTCTCTCTTTCCAGTGAATATTTCAACCGTGACTCACGTGACTCAGTACTCCCGGAGTTTCTTTCAGCCGTGCATTTTTCTTCTTTCTCTGCTGTGGCCTGCGAATTTAGGGGACGAGCAAACCGTGCTGTGCAATCTTCAGTCTTTCTGAAAGAAACAAGAAAGTTTTCTGAACGACCTCTCCTCTTTTTGTGTGTTGTGAATCCTTTGTTATCTTTGATGTTGCTAGGGAGTGATTTATGTCTTGTCGGATTTTGTTAGGGCATTTTAGAACCCACCTGCTTAGCTTTCTTGGAATTCCTGAGCAGTTTTTAGAGTTTTAGCTATAGACTGACTTCCCCTTCCTTTTTATTTCTTAGGATGTCAGGAACGTCTGACAACAGATCTTCCCCTATAAACCCTACTAGACCCTCAATACCCCTACTGAAGAGATTCCTCGGGCTCGGGGGCACCCAGTGTGGAAGACCTTGATACTACCCCCACTCCTTCTGAGATCGAACAAGATTCTTATCATCAGAGGGTTCCTCGGGAGGATCCGGAGCCCGATGATTTCGACGGCTCGGCTCTGGACATGGTTCGGCCCTCTAAGATAACCGAGGATGATCTAGCACTGCTTTGACAACGATATGACATCCCGATAGACATTGCCCTTGAGGTCCCTCTTCCATGTGACCGTGCCAGTCAGCCTGACGAGGGTTCCGTGGCCCTTCTCCCAGCTTTCTTCGAATGCGGGCTCCGACTGCCAATTCAGCCCTATTTTGCCTGGATGCTGGCCGAGATGGAGATCGCCCCCTGTCAACTAAGTCTAAACAGTTGGAGGATTTTGGCCGGATTGTATGTAGCTTGGCATCGGGCGGGGCTTGGCGAACCTTCTTTTGAAGAGGTGAAAAGGTTATATCGATTGAAGGCCAACCCAAAGACTCACCACGGCTGGTATTATCTTTCTGCTTACGACAGTTCATCAAACGTCGTCCAAAAACTCCCCGACTCCAATAAGAATTTCAAAGATCTTTGGTTCTGGGCCACTGGAGATTGGGGACGGACCCTGAGGTCGGATGAAGGAGAGATATTGGTTCCGGACATCTTTAGGGCGGGAGGTTAGGATACTAACTTTTAGCCTTTCTTCCCTTAGTTTTTTTTTTCTGTTTGGATTCTTACCCCTTTTCTTCTATTCCTCCTAGCCTGTTGGAGAGATGCTCCCAAGGTCTCCCATCAGGTCCGGCGCAGCGGGTATTCTGGGCTCGGCGGTATGCCGCCCATTGGAGGGAGTTGGTAAATGATGCGGTATTCTTTGAATCAGGACTTATACGGGCCGCTCCTCCCAAGGTCTCGGGTCGGATAGGTAGATGTCTGTTGATCTTCTTAGCCAGTTCCCTCGTTTATCTATCATGTTTGATGTCTTTTTTTTTGTATGCTCAGGTCCTGAACCTTTCTTTTGCCTTTGCTCTTTGCAGGTATGTCGAAGAGACCAAAGTACCTTGATCGGTTGACCGGTGTTTCGAAGAAAACTAGCCCTGGCGGAGCTGGTACTTCTCGGAAACGGCCTGAAACTTCTGAGGCCGGGAAGGTGGTTGAAGAGATGGGGTGTCCCGGCTCTCAAGGTCGGTCTTCGCCTTCCGGGGTGCTTCCAATGGGTGTTACCCGTCCTAATAGCCCTCCGAGATCTTCCAGGAGAAGGAAGCGTCGTTTTGGAGCTGTGGATCCTCAATTGAGGCGGGAATTGGAAGAGGAGGAGGCTCCGAGCAGAGAGACTCCAGTTCGGGAGGAGGGTCCTTCCAAGAAATTGAAGGGTGCGGTGGTTCTCAGAGTTGATGACTTTGGGAAGAATATCAGGGAGGCTACTTCCCACTTGGTACCGGCTTTCATTGAGCTGGCCGGGGTTGTACCTCCTGAGAAGATTTCGCGGTTTGAGGACCTTTCACCTGAGGAGGTGGTCGCAAAGTTGTGTTCTCAGTTGGCTCAGGTTATTTCTTTTTCTTCTCTTATACATCCGAGGTGTTTTTCAAACTTAGTTTGAAACTGACTTCTTTTTCTTCTTGGCAGGCAAATTACTTGGCAGCAAAAAATAAGGACCTGTTCATAAGCCTTTTGTCCGAGGGCGGTCAAGCCCAGAGGCTTCAAAATCATCTTTATGAAGTGGAGGCCAAGCTGGCTAGTGCCGAGGAGAGGAATATGGACCATGAGCTGGCTGCGGTCGAGGCTGTCAAAACAAACAAAGCTCTTAGGGCTGCTGCTACTCTGGAGCGCAAGAATGCTGAAGAAGCTAGAGCAAGTTTGGTGGATGCCCGGGCTGAGATTGGGATCCTTAGGTGGGTGGAAGTGGGCAGCGTGGAGTATAAGCTGCGGGCCAAAGAGAGGAACTGGGACGGGCCCGTGCCGAGCTCAGGGATAAGGAGCTCGAGTGGGAGGCCGAGAGGGACTCCATTCGTCTTGAAGGGGTCGGTGATTGTGCTGAAATCATACCAATGGTGCTGCCCGACCTGGATATGGGGCCAGTCCATGCAGCCATTCGTTTCTGTAAAGGGGAAATATCTGAGGAGGAGTTCCAGAAGTGGCTCCCCCTTCTTCCGAGGAGGTGATGGATCCCGAACCGATTTCCGTTGCCCCGGTCTCCCAGGTTTCCCAAGAAAGCCGACCTGAGGTTCCTGATCCTGGCGAGGGCTACCCTGAGATTCCACCTCCCATTCTTGAAGTAGATGTCTCCCGTGTCGCCGAGTTTGAAGCTGCTGTTCCCGTTCTTGAGACCGAGCCGATCCCTCCATCGTCTGAGTCAGTCGAGGAAGAACTTCTGCCCCTGCGCGGGCTGTTTAAAGAAGGGGTAACCCGGTGGGGCCCTCTGTATACTTGTCTCTTTTTTGTAATAACACTTTTTTTTAATATAATATGTTTTCTGTTTTTTTTTTTTTTCGTTTTTTTTTATGTGTTCCCTTCTTTCTCTTTTTTGAATATAGCTGGGGGGACATTCCGACCCCGAGTGAGAAGAACTTGGACCTGGGGGAATGTTATCCCGTCTGAACTGACTCGGTGGACGTACCCCGACCCCGAGTGAGAAGCACTTGGACCTGGGGGTTACGTCCCCAAGGGCTGACTCGGTGGGACGTACCCCGACCCCGAGCTGAGAAAGGCACTTGGACCTGTGGGGGAATGTTACGTCCCCAGTCTGAAGGGCTGACTCGGTGGGACGTACCCGACCCCGAGCTGAGAAAGGCACACTTGGACGGGGGGAATGTTACGTCCCCAGTCTGAAGGGCTGACTCGGTGGGACGTACCCCGACCCCGAGCTGAGCTGAGAAAGGCACTTGGACCTGGGGGAATGTTACGTCCCCAGTCCAAAGGGCTGACTTGGTGGGACGTAACCCAACCCCGAGTCGAATAACTAAGTGGCCTCGGCGGAACGAAATCCAGCCCCGAGCCGATTAATCAAGTGGCCTCGGCGGAACGTGATCCAGCCCCGAGCCGAATAATCAAGTGGCTCGGCGGAACGAATCCAGCACCGAGCCGATTAACCAAGTGGCCTCGGCGGAACGAGTCCAGCCCCGAGCACTGGTTAATTCTTGGGATTTATTCAGATGGGAAGTGTATCCATCTTTGAAACCCTGTCGAATCTAACTTGGGCGTCCCCTTGTCAGACCGACGAAAAAATAAAAACAAAACTTTCGAAAATAAAATCAAAAGGTGGGGGTGACTTAGCACTTGTCCCCCAAAAACTTTTCACAAGCGTAAACAACAGCACGGATTCCTTAAAACAGCGTCCTGTCCGAGGTTTCCAAAACACAATTCTGAATCTTTCAATTCAGTGTCCCGGCGAACCAGGATTTGGATCAGGAGAGCGTTTGAATGGTAAGGGCACATCCTCTATACGTCGGGTCACTGTGGAGCCTGTGTATTGTACGAGGGCTCCTCCTTACCACGCTGGAGCAGGCACACGCTACAGGGGCACAACGCATCCCCGTGCTGCGCCTCTCTTGGATCCAAATGATGAATGGATCAAAGAGTGTCCGGGATACTAAGGGTATATTCCTCCTTAGGTCCGGCATCACTGGAGCTAGCAATCGTCACGGGGGCACTATCCCCCGTGCTATGCTTTCCCACGGATCCATTACATCGGGTAAGTGAGGATCAAAAGAGTGCTCGACACATTAAGGGCATGTTCCTCCTTATGCTCGGTAGCACTGGAGTAAGCAATCGCCACGGGGGTATCATCCCTCCATGTGCTATGCTTCTCACGGATCCTTATGCATCGAGTATGTCCCTGAGGACCCCGAGCCAAGAGAGATACTTGGTTCTGGGGGAATGTCTCGTCCCCAGACCAATGAGCATGACTCGGTGGGACGTAACCCGACCCCGAGCCGAATAGTCAAGTGACCTCGGCGGAACAAGATCCAACCCCGAGGTGTTTGAAGCTTTAAGGGCATATTCCTTCTTATGTTTGGTAATACTTGGAGCAAGCAATCGCCACGGGGGTATCATCCCTCCCCGTGCTATGCTTCTCACGGATTTATACTTTGATTCACCTTTGTCCCTGCTGTTTGATGCTTGTGTGGAGTCGACTGATTCTGGTGTGACTTGTGTTTTTTTTATGGTGGTAGCCGTGGTCGGGAAGTTGTGGGTTTTGTGCTTTTGACCTTGGACCGTTGTATTGAGTATGTCCCCGGAGTTTTGAATATGGTTTTGCAAAATTTTATTTTTAGAAGAGCGGGTGAAAAAAGAAAGTTTTATTTATCTTCGGGGACATACTGCCCTTCTTACAACTCTCTGTGGGTCATTTTGAGAGAGGCTTTGTATTGGGATTTCTGTCCCTTATTGGGTTGCTGTTAAAGAAGAGGAGGAATGGAGAATTTACTGAAAGTATTTTCTCAACATCTCGGCGTTCCATGGCTTTTTTAATCTTGTGCCGTCCAGCTGTTCCAAGAAGTAAGCCTCTGACCTTACCACTTCTGTGATTTTGTATGGCCCTTCCAACTTGGCACCTAGCGAGCCCTCCTCTGGTCGCCGGGGTTGTGTTAAGGTGACCCTTCTCAATACTAAGTCGCCCGGGAGGAAGGAGCGGGTCCGAACTTTTCTGTTGTAGAAAGGGCCATTCTTTGTTGGTAGACTGCTATTTCATAGCTGATTTCTCTCTCTTTTCCTCGATCAGGTCGAGGTGGTTTTTGATAAGTTCTTCATTCTGCTCATTCCAAAGTGGCGGACCCTGTGAGTTGCTACCCCGATTTCTGCTGGAATGACGGCCTCACATCCGTATGATATGGAAAATGGTGTTTCCCTTGTGGAATCTTTGTAGGTCGTTCGATGTGCCCATAGCACCTCTGGTAATTCTTCGACCCATAAGCCTTTGCATGATCCGAGCCGAGCTTTAAGGTTCACCTTGATGGTCTTGTTTGTTGCCTCAACCTGTCCGTTTGACTTGGGATGAGCTGGCGAGGCGAATTTTAAAGCGATCTGGAGGTCTTCGCAGAGCTTCCTGAATCATTTGCTATCGAATTGTTTCCCGTTGTCGGTGATGATCGCCCGGGGGATTCCGAACCTGCAGATTATGTTCTTCTTTACAAATGCTGTGGCCTTTTTCTCCGTGATGGTGGATAGCGGCTCGGCTTCCACCCACTTTGTGAAATAGTCTATGGCCACGATTGCATATTTCGCCTGCCCTCGCCCTTTTGGCATTGGCCCTATGATATCTAGCCCCCACTGTGCGAACGGCCAGGGGCTGGACAGGGTGGTTAATTGTTCTGCCGGTTGATGGTGGATGTTGGCATTTTTCTGACAACCTTCGCATTTCTGGGCTATCCGCATACCGTCCTGATGCATGGATCGGCCAGTAAAATCCTTGTCTTAAGGCTTTAAAGGCGATTGATCTTCCTCCGCGTGACTTCCACAGATGCCCGTGTGAATTTCCCTGAGCACATAATCTGCTTCCTCCTCTGTTAAACATCTCAGGAGGGGTACGGTATAGCCTCTCCGGTAGAGCACCCCTTCGATCAGGGAGAACTTGGTGCTTTTGAATTTTAGTTTCTTGGCCTTCTTTCTGTCCTCGGGGTCTCTCCTGTTTCCAATATTTTCTGATCGGTTGTAGCCATGAAGTTTTATCTTCTTCATCCAGGGTTCCTACTTCGAGTTCTCCTACGCTCTTTTCTCGGAGGCAGATTATGGGGATTGTTCTGGGATTCTCTGTCTTTATTGAAGATGCGAGCCGTGCAAGAGAATCTGCTTCGCCGTTGTCTTCTCGTCCGATTTGTTCGAAGTGAACGTTCCTCATTTTTCCTATTAACCTCTTTACCTCGGTCAAGTAGGCTCTCATGCTAGGTTCCCTGGCCTGGAATTCGCCTTTTAGTTGCTGAATAGCAAGCTGTGAGTCACTCCTTACTACCACGTTGTGGACTCCCACTACTGTGCATAGCCTTAATCCGGCCAAGATTGCTTCGTATTCGGCTTCATTGTTTGTGGTTTCGAAGGCGAACCTTAAGGCAAACAATACTTCTTCCCCCTTGTTATTTTTAACACGATCCCGGCTCCGCCGCCCTGTGAGCTGACAGACCCGTCTACTGACATCTCCCACTTGTCTTCCCCTACTGTCAAGATCTGGGGTTCGGTGAATTCTGCAACAAAATCAGCCAAAGCCTGTCCTTTCATTGCTACCCTTGGAAGGTAGGAGATGTCGTGTTCGCTTAACTCCACCGACCACTTCATCAACCTTCCCGAGGCCTCTGGTTTTTGTAAGATCTGTCGCAAGGGGTGGTCGGTGTAAACTTTGATAGGGTGGGCTTGGAAGTAAGGCCGCAATTTATGAGCTGCGGTGATCAAAGATAGGGCGACTAGTTCATGTACGGGATACCGGGTTTCTGTGTCCAACAGGGCTTTGCTGACATAGTATACTGGTCTTTGGATTCGGTCGGCCTCTTGCACCAGCACCGAACTTACTGCGTGTTTTGAAACAGCCAAGTATAAGTACAATGTCTCTCCTGGGAGAGGTTTTGCTAGGAGCGGGGGCTGTGCTAGATATTGTTTCAGTTGTTGGAAGGCCTCTTCGCACTCCGGAGTCCAGTCGATCCCTTTTGGGCTTTCTTGATGGCTTTGAAGAAAGGTGGCATTTTTCGGTTGCTCGGGAGATGAATCGGTTAAGCGCGGCTAGCCTGCCGGTTAGACTTTGAACTTCTTTCACCGTCCTGGGAGATTTCAAGTCCAGTACGGCTTGTATCTTTTGTGGGTTTGCTTCTATGCCCCTGGAGCTCACCATGTAGCCTAAAAACTTCCCGGAGGCCACCCCGAAGGCACACTTTTCTGGGTTGAGTTTTAAATGGTATTTCCTCAATAACTCAATGGTTTTCTTCAGGTCGGTCACATGACACCCTGACGCCTCAGACATTGTTATCATGTCGTCAACATACACCAGCATTGTTGTGCCGATGAGTGGTTTGAAAATCTTGTTGACCAGTCTCTGAAAGGTGGCTCCTGCATTTTTTAATCCGAATGCCATTACTTTATAACAGTAAAGCCCCTGATCAGTGACAAAAGTCATTTTCTCCTCGTCAGCAGGGTGCATCTTGACCTGGTTGTATCCTGAGAAGGCGTCCATAACGCTCAGCAGTCTTTTGCAGGCTGTCGTATCTACCAGCTGGTCTACGTTTGGCAGTGGGAAGCTGTCCTTCGGGCACGCCTTGTTGAGGTCGGTGAAGTCCACGTACATCCTCCACCTCTCGTTTGCTTTCCTTACCAATACCACGTTCGAAACCCATTCTGGGTACTTGACTTCTCTGATGAAGCCTGCTTTTAACAGTTTTTCCACTTTGGACGCCAATGCTCTGCACCGTTCTTGGTTAAAGATCCTTCTTTTCTGTTTAACTGGTTTGTGTGTCGGGTTTACCGCCAAGCGGTGACTGATGAATTTTGGATCAATCCCGGGCATGTCATTGTGTCCCCATGCGAAGATGTCGGGGTACTTCCGTAGGCATTCCAACAGGTCATTTTTTAGGATTTCGTCCAAGTTCCCCCTATCTTTATGCTTTTATTCGGTCCGAACAGGTTGACTTCTTCTAATTCTTCGGCTGCCTCTAGCCGGGCAACTTTTTCCGGGCGCGGACCTGGGTCCTTCTTTGGATTTTCCCCGTCTTCCCCCATTTGCCTCTTCCTGGTGCTTCCTTCGATGCAGAGGGCTTCCCGTGAGAGAGTGGCGAAGCAACTACGGGCTATCTTCTGACTTCCGCATATGATTCCGATCCCTTCTCGGGTAGGAAATTTCAGTTTCAAGTAGTAACAGGACATTGCAGCCTTTGTTTTCATCATAAAAGGCCGGCCGACAATGACTTGGTAACTGCTCAGGCAGTCCACCACGGTGAAGTTTACCATGACTGTCCGGGTTCTGGGGTGAGTTCCGATGGTTGTTGCTAGTTGTATTCTTCCCAGCGGGATGACCGTTGAGCCTCCAAAACCATATAGGGGGTGCCGTCATTAGTTAGGTTTACGTATTCTACTCCCAGGCTTTCTAAAGCTTCTTTGGATATTATGTCCACCGCGCTTCCGGGGTCTACCAGGATCCTATCCACCTCTGTGCCGCTGATTGTAGCTTTGATTATCAGCGCATCATCATGGGGAAAACTCACCCCTCGTGCATCCTCGTCGGTGAACATTATGGGCACCGACCGACCCCCTTGTAGTGTCGGGGGTCTTTCTGTTCCTAGCACCTCTGCCCCTTGAGCTCGGCTATAGTTCTTTCTTGACCGGTTGGAGTCCCCGGCCAGTGTACTTCCCCCTGCGATGATGTTCACCTGTCGGTTTCGTGCCCTTTGTCTGGCCGCCATGGTTTCATGGTCGATATAACTATTTAGATACCCATTTCGGGCTAGGTCCTCCATCTGTTCCCGCAGATCTTTGCATTCGTCCGTTGTGTGCCCCCTCAGGTTATGATGTATGCAGTAAGACTTCTGGTTCCTTTTATCTGGGGGGAATCTCCTGAGGTCGGGTTCTATCAAGAGGCCTTTTTCCTGTATTTCCATGATGATTCGCCCTGGTGTTTTGCTCAGGGGAATATATGTTTCTTCTCGGACTACATGATTCACCTGGGTCGCGACCCCTCCTTCCTGATCTCTTCGAGGTATCGGTTTGAATTCTTTGGGTTTTGGATTGAATCTTTTGAATTCCATGTCCGGTCGTCGGGGAGCCTCTGTTCTTGCTGTTCTTTCCCGAATGGCCGTCCCCCTTCGGGAGATTTTTTTTTCGCTTTCTACCAAGACAAATTTCCGGGCTACCTCTAGAGCAGTGGCATAATCCGGCGTGTCCTGGATTCTTAGATGAGTCCATAGCCTCCCGACCTTTAGGGCTCCTTTTAAGCTTTCTAGGGCTTCTAGGGACTCATATCCCCCGACTTCCAGTACCATGTTGTGGTATCTCTCAATAAAAATTTTTAGGGGCTCGTCATCTCTTTGCTTTATAAGTCTGAATTCTCCAATCGTCTTTTTGGGGACGCATGCCCCTTTAAAGTGACGAATGAACGACTTCTTAATTTGTGTGAAGCCTCCGATGCTCCCTGGAGCCAGACTTTTGTACCATAGGATGGCGGGTCCACCTAAAGTTAGGGGGAACACTTTGCAGATGACATCTCCTACTACTCCCTTGACTTCCATCAACAAGACAAAGCTTTCGATGTGTGATTTCGGGTCAAAGTGGCCTTTGTAGGGTGCCATGGTCGGCATGCTGAATCGCTTTGGGAATTTTGCCGACCTTATTTTTTCCGCGATGGGATATTCCTCCTCACTATCCCGGGCATCCCCTGCATCGGTCCTGAGGCCTACTCCCCACTTGGTCATTTCCTTTTTTAACCAAGACTTTATTTCGCTGTTTGTGCCGCCATGTCGTATCCTGTGCCCCTCCGTGTGTCTATTGCCCCGGGTGCGGCGTTCCTCATCCCTTGGAATTTCCCGCACACTTTCGCTATGCTCCCTGTCCTCTCTTCTGAAGTCGTAGAGACTATTCTTTATTGCTGATGAAACTTATATCTCTTGTGCTTTACAAGTTTTAGCACAAGAGATTGATCTTGATTCTGATGCCTTTTACACATACTCTACATTTCTATTTATAATAGTGAAGGAATCAGATTCCTCTTAGTATGAGGATTCCTAGTTGAAAATTCTCCTGTTCCCACAGGTTCCTTCATCAAAATCTACATTTTTCCCTTTATCCTTCTAGGACACTGCCTTCGTCCAGCATTTCTTATGAAGGTAGGATTGTTTCTTATCCGCAAGGATATGGTGTCATCTTTGAAGCATATCTGCTATCTGGTCAGTCTTCATGAGGGTCGTCCTTTAAATTGTCATTTGAACTGGCATGAATGCCGCCGATTCTGATAATCTCTGGTCATTCGTCCCAAAGAAAGTGCTCGGTTTGCCGATCATTAAAGATCGGTCTGTACCATAATGTGCTCGGTATCCTCATGTTATGGTTGGCCTTTTATTTGAAAACGCTCGGGCCTTTACTGCTGGCTTTTTATGGGTCGGGCGGTTTTAGTGATCTACCTAAGACGGGAATTACCCTTCTTACCCTTGTCGTGTGTTTTAAACATCATAGTGCCTTGAAAACACCATAACATATGGTATGCATTAAAAATGGATTAATTAGATTAATTGCTTTAATGGTTTTAAAATTGAAAATTCTAAAATAATGGTTCTTAATAAGTGCACCATGAATTCCATGCGTATATTTGATGGAAACCCGAATGTAAATTTACATAGCGATTCCAAATTGACGGTATTGTGTCTGATCAGGATACAACTCCACGTACCATTGGGCATTTATAACGCGTCCTAGGATTAATTAAATGGTTTAATTTAAAATTATTTCCACTTTGAATTTTCAATTTAAATTTATTAATGAACCATATTTTAAGAATTAAAATAAATTAGGTCACTAAAATAGCTTTTGTATTAAATTAGTTTTATTGAGTAAAATAATTAGTAGAGACTAATGGACATTAGTGAGTTAAATTTTAAGAGTTAAAATTGGTAAGGTCACTAATAGTGCACTAAGTGTATATAAAAGTTATGTTTTAGCCGACTAAATTTATTGACACTAGTAAATTACAATATAGATATTTAAAATAGAAATATGTTTTTAAAATAATCAGTGTGAGAGAGATATACGACCAATTTATTCCGCGATCTCCGTTTGTTGTTAATCCAAAAATGTGAGATTCAAAAGGCGTCTCGAGACGATTTTGTTTTCGTCCCCCTACGGATGGTGTCTATTTTGGGTCAATATTTATAGAAAGAACTTGAAAATGATAGATATATATATATATTATATATATCTATATTTTCTAGTGGGATTAAGAAGCTAGATCACATAGTAGGCATTGATATGCCCTTGTGAAAAACAATTTTCGGCTTCATTGAGCCCAAGTTTGTGACACGACTTTTGGTTCTAAAACTGTTTTTTTCACATATCAATCTCTATCCAATCATGTTGAACTAACTTCTCAATATGACTTAGGAAAGAAGCCCGTCACCAGAGTTGAGTGATCCTTTTGATATTCTCCTCATGTTAACCAACGGTCGACCTAAGATTATTTTCGTAAAACCTCGTGCTCGTTCGAGGTTTGCATATGTTTGTCACTACTGTGACAAATCATGGCATATTAGACCTAAGTGTTTCTTGTTGAATAAATAGAAAAAGAGGTCTAACAGTGCTGACCTACATTTGATTCTTTGAATCTACCTCGTCAATTCTCTACACTTGCCAAACAGACTTACTTTATTAGTGAGAAACTTATGATGCTGACAAGGAATTCAGAGTGAAAGAGATTTCTAGAAGAGTTTAGGTGAGAAACAAAGATTTCTTCTCAATAACTTAGAATGCCTCAATCTTGAAAAGATTGATGAGACACACTTCTGGTGTGTCACCTATTAGATGACGTATTCATCTCATGCATTACATATATGTGTGCATTTTAAATTTTGCATAGGAACGAAGTCCAAGCCAAGCTTTGATTAGGAATGAAGTCCAAGCCAAACTTGATGAGAATCTTATTGTTGTGATGACCTCAATGAGAGAAATATAAAGTTGGTAGATAGAGTCTAATTTTTATCGAAAGACTTGAAAATCCTAGAACACAAGATATTAATTTTTCTAGGGGGACTAAGAATGAAATATTCACATGATAGGCATTGGTATGATGCCCATTGTGAAAAAAATGTTTAGGCTTCATTGAGTCAAGCTGTGACACAACTTTTATTTCTAAAACTGTTTTTGTCACAGATCAGTTTCTATTCAATCATGTTGAACTAACTCCTCAATATGACTTATGGAAGATGCTTGTTGACTAGACTTGAGTGATCCCTTATGATATTCCTTCTCCTGTAAACCAACTTCGACCTACAGATTATTTTCGTAAATCTCGTTCTCTTCCGAGGTTTGCATATGTTTGTCACTATTGTGGAAAATTAGGGCATTTTCGTAAACCTCGTTCTCTCACATTCGTTAGGGCGTTCGAACGCCAATGCGGGATCAATATTTTTAAGTAGTTTTAAAGGCTTCTGAAGGCCTAGAAATCCTACCTATATAAAGAAAGCCTCAACAACTTTACCCAGTATTGAAAACATAATATTTAAAGCCTTCACATCTTTTTTCATCTTCTTTAAGAGTCCATCATTGAAGATTTTATTGATCTCATGTCTTCTTTGTTCTTGGTGAACACCTTTATTTGATAACCATCGAAACAAAATTTTTTACCAAACCATAATCTTTAGAGCTATGAGTTAGAGATTGGTTGATGTAGTTCCGAAAAAAGTGAGTTCGCTATTGGATTTATTACAAGAGTCTTCGAAGTTACCGAAGAAGGCTATTTGGTGCAGGCTTGAGAAGTTTCCTTGGGTTATTACAGTTGGGTAATTGAGTTAACAAATATTTTGCTATAGGTTTTTTAACCATCAGTGTAAGTTTCTCTTCATAGTGAATTCATGTGGTAACCTATACTTGGAGCGATTTTTCTCTCCAAAGAGTTTTCCACTTCGTAAACAATTATGGTGTTCTTTGTTTACTTCTTATTGTTTATATTCTGCAATTGTTTATTGTTTTTATTTACTCCATTTGGTAACTGCTTTAGACTAAGAGTGTGGTTGATTGTGCTAGACTTTAGAGGTGTTCATGGGTCGGAATTTTTTTGAAAAATGTGAGACCCGATCAGGTCGTGAAACCCGAACCCGAAATTTGAGAGTTGAAACCCGATCGGGTCGGGTCGGTCAAAAAATAATAATTTTTTAATGAATTAAATATTTTGAAATATAAATATTAGTTATTTTATGTCCCGAAAATATTATAATTTCGGGTCGGGTCGGGTTTTAATATCAAACCCGTGACCCAACCCTTCAATTTCGGGTCGGTTCGGATTAACTCGAAAAATCAAATTTTTTGAAACCCGTGCGGATCGGGTTGGGTCACGAATTGACCTGACCCTATGAACACCCATACTAGACTTAAAGATTGATTGCTTTAGCCATAAAAATAATATTAAAAACTTGTCTTAAATTTTTGTAATATGTTTTTTATTATGCAAATTTATACCTAATTCTCCCATAACTATAAGGATTAGAATCCCATTGATTTTCGTGATTAACATTCCCTTAAAAACACATTTATTTTTACATCAGTTCTTTAATATTTTTTTTATCTCTCCATGTGAATCCCACGTCTTCAATCTCTCTTATATTAAATCTCAACCATTAATTTTCTATAATCAAAAGACTATTAAGTTATGTAAAAATACAGGGACAAATGAGATCAAGAGGTAAAAAAAAAATAATTATAAGATAAATGCAAGTAAATAAAAGTAAGGGCAATTGCACTGGATTAGTTAAAAACACGATTTTAATTCTGAGATTATAATGGGCAGTTGGCTGTAATAATTACTTTCGAATCAAAGGGTACACTGCACATGATCCCAATATTGTTATTAAGAAGAGTAATGTCACTATTTCGGGAACAATTTTTGGCATGAACAATTTTCAGCATAATATCCTTTTTCCTAATAAGAAGCCCAAATTGCTAGGTGGCACTCACCCACTAGTAGTGAATTTCATTGTTAATAAATTTTACTTATTATTCTATTTCACCACACAATAAATGAATGTCACCTTAGTTAGGACTCAAAATCAAGTAGAGGCAAAAAACTACTTCGTAATGGAGCCGGGCCGTGGTCCCTATAAAAAAAAAATTAAAAATTTTAATTATATACACACACCTCTTTTTAAAGAATATATTCTTATTTTTTATTATGTTTATTCGTATTAGAATTTTATATTGAATTATTTTTTTATTATTTTTTTTGGATTCCTCTACATCTAATTTTTCCTCATCCGCCCATGAATCAAGCATGATTGAATATATAAGCAGTGATTTAAAAATTAGTTCGGTGATCTAAAAGGTTCAATAGGTCACCGGTTCGATCGGTTAAATTATTCTGTTGAATTGGTAAAATCGGATGACATCATAAATAATTTGAATTAACTAAAAGTTATAAAATATTTAAATTTAATTTTGTTTTAAAAATTCTGCATGTCCGATTCATTGATTTTACCGATTTTGATCGATTTTTAGTACTCAATTTTTAAGTTTTCGACACATAAGTAAATATCTACTTTATTTTGACCACATGAATAGTGGTGCTAAGGTTTCAATTTTTCGATACGAATGTGATTTGAAATATATTTTTATATAATAATTTAAAAAAGGATGAAACAGGATTAAAAAAAAGATATAATTTTAATAGAATGAGATAAAATTTAATAGAACCAAGATAGAAATGAATTTAACAATATATAAAATGATTTGTCTCAACAGAATAATATGAGGAGATTTTTTAACCCGATTATAAAAAAACAAATCACGACCCGGCGCTTGCCCCAACCCACTAAATTTGAACGCTAGAAATGTAATTTCACCTCGAATGTACACTGGGCAGCAGTAACGACGCCAGCTCTCGCAGACACACAATCGCACGCAAAAAGCTAAAATAATATAAAGACTAGACTTGCTCCGGTGACCCAACCTTTTCTCAGCCTGTAAGTTCACCGGTATTTCCCGGTCAACTTTTCTCCCCCTCCGCCTTACTCATCTTCTACACACGATCGGATCCTCGAAGAAACGACGACGGATCGATGATGTGAAGAAATTAATCCAAAACTGGACCAAAAAAAAATGTCGCTGCAAAATATAAATAGCAACAATATTCCAGTGAGCGAAGTGTATTGGTCTCTTGTTGAAAAAGCCGATAAGAAGTTCTCTAAGATCAGAGACTTGCCTTATTATGAACGCAACAGGTTTCACTTTTAACTCTCACTTTTTTCCTTTTTTTTTTTTTTTAATCTAATATTTAATTTTGATTATTTATTTATTAGTCTTCTGTTGTTTGATTGTACCGTTTGTTTGTTAGACGAGTCTTGTGATATGATTTTAATGAATTGAATTTTTATTTACTAATTTTTTTGAATAATAAAAGCAGTAAATATCAAGAAATTTTATTATTATTGTTATTAATATTATAGTAAATTAGTAACTAAGAGAATGTAACTGAGAAATGCGCATGAAAGGGATTGAATCATTGTAATAACTTTGGAAATGCTCTAAGCAAAGTATCATTTTGATTTTGGAAGTATTTGTGTTATTGTTTGTCGAAATGTTCTTAGGGGATGTGTTAATTTGTCATACTTTAGGTACGATACATACTTTTACAAGGTATTCAAGGTGTACACGCAGTTGTGGAAGTTTCAACAAGAAAACCGGGAGAAGTTGGTTGATGCAGGGCTCAAGAGATATGAGATTGGAGAGATTGCCTCCCGAATCGCTCAGCTTTATTTTGGACAGTATATGCGGACTAGTGAGATGAGCTATTTGTCTGAGTCGTATATCTTTTATGAAGCGATATTGACTCGGGAGTATTTCAGAGATGGGTTGCATCAGCATCTCAATTTGGCTAACAAACAGTTGAGGTTTCTTGCTAGGTTTTTGATGGTATGTTTAGTTTTGAACCGTCGTGAAATGGTGCATCAGTTGGTTAACCAGCTGAAAATGTTACTTGATGAATGCAAAAGGGCCTTTCAGGTATTTTTTCCTTGTCAGGTTATGACTTTTGAATAATGTATATTTTTTTCTTCTTGTTATTGGTTTTATCCGTAATGCTTTATTGGTTCTTTTTATTGGTTTTATCCATAATGCTTTCTTCTCATCTATTTGCGAACACATACTTGATAAAGACAAAAGTTATACAAAATACAACTCATTTGCACATTGTTGGGGTTGGGAAAAATGATACAATGAAGGAAATATCATGGTTGAGGGGTAGGATGTTGTGGAAGGATTGCTTGGAATTCCAGCAATAATTAAGAATCTCAGAATACTTTTAATAAATTTGTTTTATTCTTTTTTCAAGTTTCTTAGTGAGTACGGAATAATGTTTGAAATTGGTTGCAACTTGCAACCATTAACAAAATGTCATTTTTTGAATTGAACTGAACTGAACTGAACCTACAGCATAAGTTACTGCGATAGTTTTCATCTTTTATCATGGTCCCATCGGGTTAACTGCTGGACTAGGCATGCTGAAATCATTTGATTCATGTGATATTTGAGTAACTTTTCTTGAGTTTTTTGAATGGAAATAAGAAATATTTGGCATTTGTTGGCTTGTAGATAGATCAGAGAGTGACCTTCAGATGATCTTGTTTCCAGGAAACTGACTTCAAGGAATGGAAGCTGGTGGTTCAGGAAATAGTTAGATTTTTGAAAGCTGACACGGCTTTTATGAATATCAGGCCTTTAAGATATAGCCTTGTACTGGATCCTCGTCTGGATGATCTACCAAATGTTTCTATGTCTATGACAAAGAGAAGTTTAAAATTGCGAGATGCAATACTTAGCAGCTATCATCATAATGAGGTTAGATATTAAATTTTTCTTTTCACTTCACGCCATCCATAAATTGAAATGCTCTACTGTGTAGTTTCTAATTCAAATGTCTTGATAACTTGTTTCTTTTGAATCATTGAACATGGCATACTGAAGTAATGGTTTTTCCTTTTTTTTTTTATTGTTTACTTCTTGATCAGGTCAAGTTTTCAGAGCTCACTCTTGATACTTTCAGGATGCTTCAGTGCCTGGAGTGGGAACCCAGTGGTTCATTTTACCAGTCAAGTAATATTAAAATTGGCCAGAATGGGGCCCCAGGGACTAGTCGCATAAATTACTCCCAGGATATTACTGATCCTTCTCTGCCACCTAACCCTCGGAAAGCCATCTTATATCGTCCATCTGTTACGCATTTTATAGCAGTAAGTATGATGTGAGATATTAATCTTTTCAACCTTTTGCCTGCTTATTTGTTATGACTTCCGATGTTCACTGTAGGTTGCAAAATATCCAAGACATAATTGTAGTTATTCTTCAAAAATTTCAAGGATTTTATTGATTACACTAATTGTAGTCAAAATTAAGTGGTTTTCTTACTCACGGTCAACGGTTTTGCTTGTTACGCCATTGAATACCTTGGACATCTTTCCTGCTAATTGCAATAAATTAATTGATCTTGCATTTCAATCAATCTGATTTAACAGTCAGGCATTTATTTATAGTTGTTATTGTTATTTAGGGCATGAGGGCTTTACCGAGCACACACAGTGTATGATGCTAATAGATATGATTTACTGCAACTTTGAAATAATGTTTTCATAAAAACTTTATAGGGTATATGTTTTCCATGTTTTTGTTCATATCTTCTTACAAGCTACAATTGTTATACTTTCTCTCGGTAGGTTCTGGCCACAATTTGTGAGGAGCTCCCCCATGATGGTGTTCTCTTAATTTATTTATCTGCTTCAGGTAACACAAGTTCTGTTTATGGTCCAAGCTCATGATTGCGAAACTCTGTTGTCATAGGAATTTGAGGTTTTATGCCTTTTAGACCATTCGTATTGCTTCCAAAAGAGTTGAAAACTTTATTTTCTTCTATATTAGGTGCCGGAACTTCAATAAATGCTGCTGAGAACATCAACAGGAATTTTCAGTCTCAGACCATCTCCTCAGATGCAACCTCTGCTTCTCAATTCAGCTCATTGTGTAATAGCCCAAACCCAACCCTGGGGCTAAATAAAGGAGACGGCATAGATAACCTTGGTGGGTGCTTGCAGTTTGGCACTCGTGGAAATAGAGGTACTCTATTCTATTCAGCTATTCAAGTTTTAGCCTGGTCCACTTCTCTGAACCATGTTGAGGAGACTGCATGCATGGTGGTACTTTAAGATCATTTCCAATGCACTTCCTATTTTTCATGATGTTTTTGTGTCGTTATTTTAACGTATTTGTATAGTGTGTGTGTGTGGGAGAATTTATCAGCTATATTATGACTCAAAACTAATAGCTTGTTGCTGTCTTACTAGGACCTAATACCAAGGGATGGATTTCTAAGGTCATTTTCTAGATTGAATCATTGAAATACTGCTTGAAACTAGCTCTGAAACTGCTTGAATCTGTTCCCAAAAATTGATTTTTCATAATATGTTAAACTTTAATAAACTTTTATCCAGTATGTGTATATATCCAGTTTGTTTGGGTTTTAGTGGCACATTATTTCAGAATTGTGATAACTATTTATATCTCATGATAATTTTCTGTTTGGTGTCTCTGATACTCCTTTTTTCAGGATTAAATTGCATTTATCCTTCTGATATTATTCCCTTTACAAGGAGACCGCTTTTTATTATCATTGACAGTGACGGTTCTGAAGCATTCAAGGCAAGCGTGTAAATTGTACCTTCTTAATTATTCCACTCATGTTTGAATGGTTTCTATAGTCCCAGCCTCTACCTATAAATTGCTTAACCTTTGTGAGAGGCAATCACTAATCATGACATTGAATGAATGTCTGCAGGCTATAAAAGGAGCTGAAAAAGGGGAGCCAGCTGCTCTCCTTCTATCGCCAAGCAGTTCAATTCCCATTGTTGGTACTGATTTCTCGCGCAGCCCAAATGGTAGTCCATTCACCATTTTTCTCACAGCCCCCTTGCAGGGCTTCTGTCTGTTGCTTGGTATTTCAGGTTCTGAAACTGAGATGGTGTGTACAAATCTACCATTCTGTATATTTATCATTATTGGTAATTTCTATGGTTTGTTAGATGTCTTAATGGAGGACATTTCTTCAGGATAATTATACCAAGGCCGAGAAGCTTCTTTCTTCATCATTGAATGACTGGGGGTCCACTCTGGCATCATCGGACAATCTTGATCCAGTATGGGCTCAGATTTTAAGAGATCCATTCCTACGGAGGATTTTTCTGAGGTACTGTTCAGTCCTTGGCCTTGTTTTTTGCAAGGTTGGTTTTTTTGGTCCTGCAAATGGTTTCATTCGTATTCTGTTGTTGCAGATTCTTATTCTGTCGAGCAGTTTTGACCCTATATAAACCAACCTTTAACAAAAAGGAATTCCAGCCCGAGTGTATGCCATCTCTTCTGGAGTCTCTCTTGCCAACGTCAACAATATCTCAAACTACAGTTATGCAAATGGCCCACATATTCGGTGCCACAGATAGATTCATTTTCTCTGAAGGAATTGTGCTTCGTGAGAATAGACACGAAGACATGGAGGTAGCATCCTCATGAAGCATTTTTAAGGGAGAATTGGACGCAATGAAAAATGTAAAATTTGTGAATTTCTGTTTGGTTGATCAGAAAATCTTCTTGTTTTAGCCTTTTACATTATTTTCTTCTTGATTTTTTGGTTGTAAGATAGTGTGGTCTCATGTAAAACTTTATTTTGGCTTCAAAGTGGAAATGACCGAAACACTGGGTGCATTTTCTTTTGAAGAGGATAGCAGCTATGTACTGACCGATGATAGTTTGATCAAAGTTTGGTATTTGGTTTTTTTTTTTTTAAAATTATAATTTTCTGTATAAAATGATATGAAAATAACATCATAATTTATTTATAGTTTAATGTACATGTGAAGATTATCCTGAACTGTTTTCTTGTTCAACCAAATTTTTTAGATTTAATCTCATTTTGTTCCTTCACATTTTTCTTTCAAAACAGACACAAATTCCTGTTCATTGTACACAACTTTTTTATTGCTTATTTTACAAAATCAATATCTTGGTGAGTGGCGGAGCCCACTAGGAAGCAAGCGGGGACATGAAAATTTTTCAAATGTGTCCTACAAATTAATTAAAGAAAAGTCTGATTTGTTAATAAGATATTTTGATTCATTCTCTTTATTTATTAATTTTTTTTGAAAATCAAATTTTATATCCCCGGATCAATATTTTGGTGACGCCGTTCATCATGGTGAGGGGTAAAAGAGGACAGGTCGAAATGTTCAGCAGAATTGCCAGTATTTGCTTCACTTTGCATCACTTGTGGAAATCGATATGGTATGAGCTTTTGACTATATCTCTGAGTAGATGTTTTAAGTGTGATATGGAAGTATGAGTAATTGGTATTTTAAGCGACAAATATTTGTTTATACGATTAGAGCGGTGACACATTTGCAAGACATGTTCATTGTAAGAGCCTTGACATTGAGTGATCCATTTCATGAATTTTCCCTACAATGTTTGTGTCAATGCATACACATTATTCATGTCAATTTCGATGTCACCGGAAAGGAAAATCAATCATAAGATCAAATGGTGCAGGACATGGGGAAATTTCTTGTATGTCAGAAGGGTCAGTCTTTCAAATGTTTTTTCCAACTATTAGTACTAAGTAAATAATATAAACCCTTAAATTTATAAAATCCATCTCAGGAAACCTCGTGGCGAATTGGTGCATGAATTTGCAAAGCTGAAGCTCCAATGTACATATAAAGACAATTATACTTTCTATATTGCCCTTGAAACCCAAGCTGAAGCTGCAAGGTGACATATAGAGAGAATTATATTTTCTGTATTGCCCTTGAAACCCAAAACCTAGATGAAGAATGAAGAATTTGTAAGTTTCAACAGCCGAAAATTCCAAGTATGCCCGCTTGTACAAAAGATACAAATCTAAATTGAAACATTGAATGGTTGTTGCTATGGATTTTCTTTATTTAACGTCAAATCTAAATCAAAATCCGGCAATTTTCCATAACTGATATGGTAGGAATCTAGCTTTTCCCAAATGTCAAAAATCAGTTGACATGGCAAATATGAAGGAGACATACCTCGGTTAAGGACCAAGATATTATTGTTCTAAATGTGTTATTAATCAATTTAAACATGTATCATATAACTAATTTTTTAATATTATACATTCAATAAAATTTAAATATGGAGACTTAGAAAAACCTGAAAATTGTGTAGAAGATGATGAACTAGAATTAAGTCGAGTTGCCTATGTTCTTAATAACTTATTAGCCTCACTTCAATGCTCTACGGATTTCTCGTGGCTAATGTTCTCTTATGATTACTTGGTTGCTTATTGTAAAAGGGGCACTCATTTTTTCAAGAACTTGAACTTGAAAATGGTAGAAACTCTCTCTAAACCTTAGATTCTTTAGAATTAATGTTTTTGGATCTACCAAAAATGAACCCAATGACTCATTTTTATAGACATGGAGGGTTGTCTTTGAAGAGATACACTTATGTCAATGAAGGCAATTCTTAAAGGGTTATAACCCTCTATGGGGATCTTTCAAACCTAAGGGTTATGTTATTTCCCATTAAATAACATATCATTTCCTTTAAACCTAAGAGTTTAATATTTTTACTTAAGGATTATATCCTTTCATTATACACACACACACACACCCCCATATTTAGAAAATATTTCCTACAATCCCCCATAATTTTCTAAATATCAATGCAGACACTTAAGAGAGTTTTTGTGAAATAAAAGTACATCGAAATAGGTAGCTTTTGCCGTAAACCTTTCTTAGTGGGTGGCAATTAGATTTACTTGGCAAATTAGTGACATATAGTCTTGAAATGTTCCACCGCCATGACAATAGCCATCACACAACTTCATTTCGATCATTCCCCGTTCTACGGTTGTGTTCAATTTGGTCATGAATATCAGTTATAGCTTCATCAAATACTTTAGGGAATTCAGCCTTTAAAATTCCCATAGAAGAGGCCTCACTTCTTACCTGAAATATGTGATATACTATGAAAGGTAATATGCCTTTATCCTTATTAAGACTCTTCTCCTAATATAGTGATCATTAAAAGCCTTTGCTTGTCCTAACCTTGACAGACAGCACTCTTCGTCATTATAGGAATGAGAAAGAGTATAGGACTCTACAATGCTTGTTTTGAATTGGACAAAATTTTCGTTGTCTATTTTGAACCTAGAAATTAGGATTTCCAATCAGTTAGGTTGAGTTTCCACATTGACAATTATTAATTTATAGGCTTCAATCCCATTTCCCTCGATAACTTCTCAACTTGCTCTCTAGGTAAACCTTTAATAAGTGGATCCGCTAGGTTTTCCTTTGATTTGACATAATCTATTGAAATTATGCCGCTTGAGAGTAATTGCCTTATGGTATTGTGTCCGCGACGTATATGTCGAGACTTACGATTATACATTGTATTTGGGCTCTTTCAATAGCCTATTGACTATCACAATGTATGCTTATAGCTGGCACTGGTTTTGGCAGATTTGAAATATCCTCTAAGAAATTTTGAAGCCACTCCGCTTCTTCTGCCACTTTGCCTAATACTATAAACTCAGACTCCATAGTAGACCGTGCAATACATGTTTGCCTTGAGGATTTCCATGACACAGTTGTGTTGGAGTTGGTGCTTGGAGCGCAAATCCGAATAATGTATTGTACATTTTATTATTTATTAATAAAATAACTACATTTTCATTTTTAAACCTTATTAATGGTAATGTCATTATGCATATTAGATAGATGTATAAATATGCTAAGAATGACATCGACCTTAGAATAGTCTTGTAGTAATACTGGATACTATGTGGTATGACATTGGGATAATATTACTATTATAAACTATTCTTAAAGTATATATATTTCTAGTCGTTGGTTTTGGAATACGATCGAATTCCTATAACCTAGAAGACTAGCACATGTCGTATATTAGAATTGGAGTTCCAATATTTTAACCTGATGTACCATGAGCTTTGGAAGCTCGTATAGACGTGTGGGTATTGGTTGGACTGAATACTGAATGACTCACAGGTGATTCCTAATAGTTGGAAGTACACAACACCATCAATAGATCCTCGAGTCGAGTAGTATATGTGATCCTTTGACTATAGGATAACATTGATTTTGTGTGAGATCCTCCACATTTTGATGCCATATATGTCAGAAACCTTTCATGGTCTGGCCTCTTGATGTTCGTTGGGTGTGGGCCGATGCACTCATTAATCAAGTACAAATCTAGACAGGATCTGTCGGCTCGTATGCGTACCATAAGGGGTTTAGGTATCCATAAGAGTAAGTCACGATTCTTAAGACTTTGGCCAAAGCCGATCACCTACGGTGGATCGCAGCAGTTGTAGAGAATCGTGGACATGTCGACATGAGATGTGCGTCTCGGAAACTTGACAGTGTATTCTATATTTCCTAAGCATAACTCGGATAGCCTACGACAGAGGGATTGATAAACATATGTGATGACCTCGATTTGTGAAAGGTCGTTCGTGTTCTTTGCGAATTCGGAGGTGTCCGAATTGCGTACATATTAACTAGGCTTATATGACGAACATGTCTGAACTTAGAGAGTCCCAATTTGAAGTGTACTCGTTGAGCACATGGGTAGCCGATTAATTTTGATAAAAGATAATATTCGATATTATAATTATCAACTAAGATAATCAAATGTTATTGGACAACATTGATTATTTACTTTGACCTAATTGGATTAATTTGATTAATACAATATTTACACACAATATTTACACAAGGGCATTGTAATAATTTCATAATTATCTCTACCAATTGAGGATTGATGAGTGGTAAATAGATCACTGTTTCCAACTCCATTGACTTAATATTTTGTATAGTTTCTTGAGTTTTATGAATATTTTGATGTGTTTTATGGTTTTTTGTAGATAAATAAAATAACAGGACTCTCTGGAATCAAATCAGGGCCAAAACATTGAAAAACGGACAAAAAAGGCAAAAATATAAATTTCCTGCTAAAATGCGCCGTTTGCTAAAATGCACCGAATGTTAACGTGCGCCGGACACATGTCATCATCTCATGCTGCCGACAGTACACGTCATTACTGACATCAGCGTCGCGACGCGCCAAGCTTTCGGCGTCTCAATGCCAAGCCAATAATTCTGCCGACAACTACGTGTCATCATCTCCGTGAAGCCCGTGCCACGTGTCATCAATCTACGGCACGTCGCAACACACAATGTTCCACGGGCCATGATTTGCCTATAAATTGAGGTCGATTTCAGAATTTCATTTCATACCTTCTTCTAGGGAATTCCTTAAGAATACTAAGAAGATTGTATCTTGTTTGTTTATTTACACCTTTCTGTATTTTATTTTATTTACCTTACGCAATAATACTTTCTTTATTTTACTTTTCAGTTTTTATTTTTACTGTTCAGTTTGAGGAGGTAACTCCTATTAGTGTCCTGGACATGCCACAAGATCTCTAAGCGTGATTATTGTGTGAATTAATCAAGAAAGTTGCAGATTACTTACATTGATCAGATTTAGGATTTCAAAAATTCCATGGATGTTGAAGCTTCCAAGCTCATGGGTGAGTATCCCTATCACCTTCACTTGACTCCCTTATATGCTAGCAAGAACAAAAATGGAACAAATTTTATCTCCCAAGGAGAAGTAAATTTGCCCAAGAGAGAGGGAAGCAATCGACCCTTAGGAAATTAGGCGATTCGACCATGCTTCATTTTGTGCGCCCAAAAACAAGACAGTGGCCATTTTTGTGCGCCAAACTAGAGAGGGCATTATGACTTTTTTCTTTCATTCGGCCAATTGCTTTTCATTAAGAGAAGCCAAATGGCTTTTTGGCCCTTTGTTTCCAAAACAGAGGCAGTGGCCATTTCAACCAAAAACAAAAGAATGAAGATAATAAAGAATTTTCCAAAATTCATTTTTAATTTATTTTAACTTGGTAGGTGTGATGTATATCAAATCCAATTTAATTTATTACCAACCACTTATATCAATTGTTGACAATTGATGTAAGTCATGGGTCCCACCCATTTAATTCAAAATTTGGTTGGCTTACACAACACAATTTGGGCCCGGTTCGTTTATTCCGACTAAACGAATTTTCCGTCGCGACGTAATTAAATCTAATTTAATTAAATAATTATGCCTCGCAAAATTATTATTAAAGTCGCTTACGAATTAATTCCAAATTAATTCGTTCGCTAGAATTAAAATCCAATTTAATTCCGCTTTGAAATCCGATTTCATTTAATATATCTAATATATTATTTTAGCCCAATTAAATAAATTAAATAGTAAAATCTAATTTAACCATTAAATTTATTTTGCCGATTAATTCCAAATTAATCGCGTTCTCTTTTCTCGACGAATTTAATCCCAGATAAATTCTTGATGTAATTAATACCAGATTAATTCTTTCTCTGATAATTAATCCCAGATTAATTCTTGCCGTAATTAATCCCAGATTAATTTTCTCTCTCTTAATTAATCCCAAAAATAATATTGTTCGAGTCAAATATCATTGGTGAATCTTTGGGATGCGACCCAAGAGATCCCTGTATATTTTGGTAGTAAATACGGTTATCGGACTATCCGAATACATGCGTACCCAGTACCACGTCTTTACCGATTTATAAGACATGGTTGGCTTCTAGCAAAGCACAGTGCATACCCAATTCTCCAAAAATATTCTGTTACGAAATACAAGATCTTTGTCAGGCGTAGTATACGTAGTATTGCGTATTACGATCCAGTATCGGATGCCACATGCTAGGCCTGGGGCTGGAGTTGTGTCTGCCCCGTACGAAATATATATTAGATCACTAGCAACTAGTCTCTTTATGATCGGAAAGTCATGACCTAGTCATACTTCCCCGATGGCTATAACACTTAGAGTACCAGTTATGTATCCCTGCGTGATCATCATCTCCATATGACTGAAGTGATACTTCCATCTTAACATCACACCCAATACATTATGATTCTCAGTATACCCAGCAGAGGCGTACACAGAACCTGTTAAAGCCCCGGACGACCAAAACCAAAGTATATTGATTGTCGCAAGTATTAGCGATGCAAGTCTCAGGTTAAGACCAAATACACATACCCTGATTCAGATTCCCATAGACACATAGTCATACTACCAATGGGATTCCAATGGGTCTATCCAGAGCGAAGCTATTTCCGTACCATCGGTAAACAGAACCTCCTATTACACTTGCATGAGTATCCAATACCCAAATATATGAGAACTATGCCGTTACGCTTCCATAACACGCACAAATGTAATACTAGCCTATTCCGCATTATCGATGTCCAGTCTCGATAATACTACGACAAGGGATATTTAATGATTAAACCTTACGTGGATTAATACTGTCTCATATCTTATTAATCCGGTACTAATCATATGGACTTTTATCATTTATATATCCAGGTAATCCAATTACAAATGATAAAAGAGCAATTTCCTTTGTCACATAGTTAATTTGTACAACAACACAATGTTCTGTACAAATAGTGATGCTATGGGTCATATATGTCCAACAATCTTCCACTTGGCTTATAGCCAGTCACTCAAGTGTCTAACACCTGAACTATGTACGGGTTACTCAAACTTCTGCTGAGAAACAGCTTTCGTCAGTGGATTTTCAAGGTTATCATCTGATGTGATTTATTCGATCATCACATCGCCACGATGTATGATCTTACGAATCAGATGAATTAGTCGAAGTGAATACTTGGATCATTGATGAGACCGCGATTCTTTAGCCTGCGCTGTAGCCTAGCTCAGCTGCTAACAGAACTACTCCTAATCTAATAAGGAATTTTATAGATCCAAAATGCTTCTTTTGCTGCCTCAGCTGCAGCAATGTTCCGCTCTTGTTGTTTATTCGGCAACAGCATCTTGCTTGGAAGATTTCCAGCTCACTGTTCCGTTATTCAAACTATATACGTACCCTTATTTTGACTTACAATCATTTTTATCGGTTTGGAAACTTGCAGCGGTGAACCTAGTCACCTCAAGTTCTCCTTTCCCCATATTCCCAGAAAGCATCATTAGTTCATCCAAGATACTCAAGGATGTTCTTAACTTTAATCCAGCGACCATCACCTGGATTGGCCTGATTGCATCTACATATGCTCAAAGAATATGAGACATCAGGTCACATACATATCAAAACGTACGAACACTGAGAGAGTGTCAGCAGCTTTCTAGATCTATCCCAGTAGATCTTTATTCCTAGAATAAAGCCTGCTACTCCCAGGTATTCCATGGAGAATTTTTCATGAAAGCCAGGCTTTCACCGATTTTAGTATGGGAATGTCATTGCTAAGAAGCAATATATCATCAATGTATAGGACAATCATTGTCAGTGCGCTCCCACTAACCTTCTTATATACACAAGAATCATCTTCGTTTTGAATGAAATCATATACCATTATGATCTCATCAAAACTTTGGTTCCAAGAACATAATGCTTACTTCAATCCATAAATGGATCGATTTAACTTGCAAACCTTGTTTGCATGTTTAGGCACGACAAAACCGTCAGGATGTTGCATACAAACATCCTCAAAAAGGTTTCCGTTAATGAAAGCGGTTTTGGCATCCAACTGTCATATTTCTCAAATGAAATATGCAGTTACAACAACCATTATCCAAATGGATTTAATCATGGCAATATGTGAAAAAGTTTCGTCATAGTCGACACTATGTCGTTGACGATACCCTTTCTGTACAAGCCTAGCTGTGTACATTTGTATGTTGCCATCCATGTATATATTCCTTGAAGACACATTTAGTACCAATAGGCACAATGCCTTATGGTACATCAACCAGTGTCCAAACTTAGTTGGTATACATGGAATCCATTTCGGACTTCATGGCACTTTTCCATAAAAGGAGTCGATACCTTGTATCACTTCCTCATACGTAGCTTTTCATCTTCCTCAATAAGATTGATATCTACATGAGGTGAGATCAGAAACCCATACCTCCCAGGTTATTTTTCGACTCTCTCCGACCTACGCGGTTCTTATGTATTCGAAGATTATTGGTACAGTTTCATCCCTGATGAACTGTTGGTGTTCCGTGAGGACTCGGTGCCTGGAACAGTATTACTCCGATTTTTATCGAGTTTTACTTTCCTCCCACTTACCACTGCATATTGGAATTCCTCTTAGGAGAACCGCATGGAGAGCAACAATTTCATTGTATTCTTGTGAGTTGTATAAGTACTATACTTTGGTTTCCTTAGGACAACCTACAAATAGGCACTTATCCGATTTGGGTTCTAGTTTGGTATCATCCTAACATATGCCCATCATTCCCAAATCTTCAAGAATGATAAACCCGGTTTCTTTCCTGTTTATATCTAATATGAAGTCTGTCTAACAGATTTTCATGGAACCTTATTCAAAATAAGTATTGCACTATTTAATGCGTATCCTTGGAAGGAAATTGGTAGCTCAGAGCGACTCATCATTAACCTTACGATGTCTAACAAAGTTCGGTTTCTCTGTTCGGACACACCGCTCAATTGAGGTGTTCCGGAAGGAGTCCACTGTGAAAGAATACCACACTCTTTCAAGTAATCTTGAAACTTATATGTCTAAGTATTTTACACTGTGGTCCGATCGTAATGTTTAATACTTTTACCGGTCTGTTTTTTTACTTCGTGTCAAAACTCTTTGAATTACTCAAAAGTTTCTGACTTGTGTTTCATAAGATACACATAACCGTAATATGATGCCACATCCGTAAAGGTTACGAAGTATTCATATCCACCTCTAGCCTAGCTAGACATGGGCCCACTTATGTCATTATGAACGAGAGCTAACAGATCGGTGTCACTTGCACTTTTACGAAGTAAAAGGTATTTTAGGCACTTTGCCTAATAAACAAGATTCACATACATTATTAAAGTGTGGATATACGAGTCTTGTTAATGTGTCCCAGACAACAATGCCACTTTTAAGTCTCAACAGATTTACTTAATTTGTGCTTTTGTTTGTCATATTATATGTTTGAGATTCATTTATATTCTAAATATAAATACTGTTATTCACATCTAATGTGTTTATCTCAATATCATCTTTATAAACAAAACACCCGGCGTTTCAGAATATAAAGGTATACCCGCAACGGGTTAAACTAGATACAGAGCTAATGTTTGGATATATTATAACATTCTCCTAATTTAAGTACATGCCCAAAGGGCAGTTCCAAAACTTTGGTTTCTATGGCCAAAACAGCGACTCTTGTCCTGTTTCTGACTTGTAGGTCGATCTCATCTGAAGCCAGTCTCCTGCTTATTAGTAGATCCCGTACATCAGTACATATATTCATGTACCACATCTAGTATAAAAAATCTAATTTTAAAACCAGTAATGAACATGTTTATAACAAACATACTTGAAGCCGGAACCTTGTCCCACCTTCATTTCCTTCATGTCTGCCTTGTCCATACGGCAGTCACACTTCTAGTGACCCCGTTTGTCACAGTTTAGGTAGACAATTTGGGATATGTCCTTTTAAGAAGCTCTGGCTGTGCATAACGGATTGAGCACTAAAATTATCATAACAATGAGTCTTCCTAAGCTCATGTTCTACTATTCGTTCAACTCCGGGCTCATGCTCGAGAGGTTTCTCTATCAAATAGAATAACTTCTCAGCTCCCAGGACTATCCTGAAGTTCTATTCCCAATCTGAAAATTAGAGCCGTTTAAATACATTTTCACCCAGGATTATGTTCTAAACGCTAATCTTTCAGCCATCTTGATTGCAATAGTTCAACTATCTAATCAACGATTTCAGTTACAATCGAATATAATGATTACTATAGTCTAACTATATAATCAACTAAAATTGATCAGTTACATTCAAATGTATCGATTACCATAATCCAATTAAATAACCAACTACAAATGAAGTAGTTTGAATACAGTCTCTGTTAAATTAAAACAACAATTGAATATTAGTCCAACTAATATATATAAATAATTAATGATGAAAAATGAAATGAGCGCGTATTGGCAAATATCTAAACGAAATTGAAAATTTAATACTTGTCTCCTACTATTTTTCGGTGAGCCTCTAACCCTCTGTGGAGTACTCGGGAAACCTAGTTTCCTAGTGGGCTAGGATCCCGTTAAA
>SKCR01046742.1:0-97283 GCA_019454045.1 Zanthoxylum bungeanum
TGATATTTAATATCTTGGTAGAGTCTATTACTCATGTGAGACAGGTAGGAGATAGACTTCATTATGACCATCTTTTTGACTTGTATTAATAAAAGATGAGACTTTAGGTAGATCGGGACCTTATCTATCGAATTCTCGGGTTAAGACAAATAGTCATTGCTGTTTACAATCTTTACTTATTCACCTGTGGGCCTGGGTTTGGAGATCTAAAGTATTTACACACTTTTTTGACATCTCTTGTCTGTTAAAACTCCCACATCTAATTCTGATTCCTTGCTTTTTTTAGCTTTTTGACTCTCTTTCGTTACTCAAAACTTGCTATCTATATGGAGTACTTAAGGCTATTGGATCAATTTGAGGGAATTTTCTGATGAGGAAAAGAGTTTTCGTATGAAGGAATGGGTCTTACTCCGGTTTACTCAACATCTTTTATTCTTGCTCGACTCACTTTATTCTCTTTACTACTATAAGTTCTTGTGTTTCCTTATTTATCTGTTTCTGTACCTTTATCTCTTATTGGCTCTAGTTGCTTGTGTTGAGATTTATGTCCCAGAGCTTCATGTATTATAAACGGAATTGATTATTGTAATAATAATAATAAATACATTATTCATTTTATCAAAGTTGTTTGATTTATATCGCATATTGTCCAATTGTCTTGTTTACCTTGATTACTCATGTACCTTCAGACTTAATGTATGTTTGATTCATGAGAGGATTTAAGTCTGGAGTTAGTAATCTAAATTGTCCATAGAGAGCAAATAAAGAGGGTACTTTGTTTATGATTTATCTATAGCTGAGGTTCATTCTATACTTATATGACGACCTTGATCCGAGATCGTTCATATAGTGACATGGGAATGGAGGCACCTTGTATGATAAGATCATATAGGACTGGACTCAGATAAATACGAATTTCTTTTAATATCCGTTAACCAAAAAAATTCATTTTATCTAATAGATTCGATCTTTATCCTAAGTGTACTACGAACTCCTGCATGACAGGCTATATCCTTTGATTTACTATGGCGAGGTTGGTGTTGCATTCCCGGCCAATAACTATGTATTTTGGGGATATGGTTTGGTGTGTAGCTGGAAACGTTTTACATAGATATGTAATTCACTCATTTTTATGAGAAGCAGATGAATATCTCTTTTAAGAGTTGATTCAGGACTTGAATAATTTGAGCGCTCAACTTTTCTATTGCGAATAGAAAGTTTTATATATTCATAATTGTTATGAATTAATTGTTCATTATAGAATCAATGGTGCTTAAGAGATAAAATATTTAGAGGGGTTTAACGGACTTTTGACCCGACTCTATTTAAGAGATATTCGTGAAGGGCTATATCCATATGTAATGACTATATCGATGGACACCGAAGTTGTTCGGTTTATTTAATCCATCTACGGTAACAGGAGTTCATCTTTGAGTTTTTAGTGGAATAACGCGGATTTAATAATTCGTAATATTTGATTAAAGAGTTTAATTAATATTTTGGAATTATTGGAGCTCGGTACCGTAGGTCCATTTGGTCCTCGTGCTAGCTCGATTAACTGTAGCAAAACCTAATATAATTAGATTCTCTAATTATATGCTCACATTATTTTATTTATATATTATTAATGAGATTAATAATATTTATTGTCACAAATGAAAACTATGTTAAATTAGTTTTGATGGGGTTTTGGGCGGTAATTCGGGTAAACGCAGCGGATCGCGGAAAATCAAAAATTTCCGATTTCAATTATTTTTCTTGGGAAATTAAAATAAACTAATTTATCTCAATTACTCAATACTTAATAACTGAAATTTTACCCAAAAAATCATATTTTTCTGAAATTACCGTTTTGCCCCAAAACTTTAAATTTTAATCATTTTAGTCCAAAATTGTCAAATACAATTCTAATTGATTCCAAATCAATTCCAAAATGATTAATTCATGTCTAATACATGAAAAATCAGTTTGCAATTCAAAGAAACCGAATTTTCCCTAATTGCCGAATGGTCCCTCAATTTTCAAGAATTTGCAATTTGGTCATTTATGTTCAAAACATGCCAAGATCAAATCCAAAAATTCCCAAATTTAATATACATCTAATATGCATTAAAAATCATCACATTTATGAAAAGCCCCAAATTTGGTGAAGGTTGGAAACCCTAATTTTAATAATTTCACAAATTAATCAATTAACACCAAATTAATCAAATTCAAAGTTTTAATTGAATTCTTACAACACCAATTGAGTCTCACAATAATGAAATACCTCAAGAACAATTTTAGGCCTAACATGAGTGGTTAATAGACTCTAGAATGGCAACTTGCCATCAAAATGGTAAAAAGTGTGCTTAAATAACAATTTCAAGCAAACTAAATTAATATACATGCTTTCATCTTCATTCAAATTCCCAAATCATCAAATCACAACCATGAAAGAGTAGAGAACAAACCAAGCTAATCATATTAAAGCCTAGTATGCTAGAAACATTTTCCATTAAAGAAAAATTGAAGAAAAACTTACTAAAATGCTAGATTTCCAAGTTTGTTCTTCTTTCTTTTCCTTTCTCTTTCTCTTTCTTTTTGGTATTTGATCTTTTAGGGTTTATGAATTATGAAACAAAAAATAAAAATGGGTTTAAATATTTTCCCATAGTACCGAATTTGTGAGGGAAATTATTACAACCACATTTTCAATTTTTGTTTTAAAGTAATTGGAAATTGATTTATTTAATTTGTGGTATCAAATAACCAAATAAGTCAATACTTATCACAAATTAACCAATCAAATAATTCCAAGTGAAACCAATTAAAATTGGCCACATTTTCCAATTAAAAAGTACAAAATATCTTATCTTAATAAGTAATTAAGATATTAAATATTTAATTAATTTAATTATTCAAAAATTGGGTAAATAAATAATTAAATACAAATATCTCAAAATATATGTATTATATTTACATTAAATAATCAAAATACATATATATTAATTATAAATGTCAAATATCATAATTCGACATTTAATAAATAGCCAAAAGGATGTATCTTTGTTTAACCGTTAAACGACTTATAAATAATCAGTATTATTTATAAAGTTGCCCTAGTGCCCAACAAGTATATCTCATTAGTGAGACTCTCTAGGTTCAGGCATATCTGTCACGAAATCCAATTTCGTGTCCATAATCTACCCACCCGTAAATTATGATGAACACATATAAAAACTCTGAACCATACAGGTCGAGGTCACTGCATACGTATAATCCTTCTGTCACATGTATCCGGATTATACTAGAGATATAGATATAAACGTCAAATCTTTTTGGGTATAATCCCGTCGACGATTCTATTAGCAATATCGTAAATGAAACTTAGAACTGATTTCTACAGTGTACCACGGGCCCCTTGGTTTTAATAGATTGCTAATTCCATAATGGATACCTATGCTCTGTACACAGAACTGACGGATCCCATCTTGGTACGCACAAGATATCATGAGGATCAGTCCACACCCAACGAACAGACGGAGGTCTGATCTAAAAAGATTGGTGACGTGACTGCCATCAAAGTGTGGAAGATACCTTATATATCCACAGTGGTACCTCAAGTCGGAGGATCACTATGCTCACTCAACTCGAGAAGATTCTTATTGACGTTGGTGTACCATATATTAAGAATCTTCAGCAAATCATTCAGTGTTTATCCGATATAAACACCTACGTGTTTATACGAGTCTCCCGAGACTCATGGTTCATTGAGAAACCATTAGAATCAAACATTCCAATATATGACATGTACCAGTCTCAACGGGTTTACTTACTGACCAAATAATTGTAAACCTTGACCAAGAACAGTTAAAGAATGATATTGTTATGATACCGCTCAATGTCAGTTGCGACGCTTTTACAACTGTATCATAACCAATCACTCTACGGTCATTTACGTCTTTAGCATATAATAAAAGAATTTATAGTAAAGAAACTGTCTATTTTATTCATTAATAAAATATATACAAAAGTATTTATAGGGAAATATATAAGAAATTGGCGCTCAGAGCACCAACCCTAACAAGTTTAACTTAATATTTTCTTGAATTCTTTGATTATGAGATAATCAAGTCTTGATTATGAGATAATCAAGTTAGTAAATAAATCATTATTAATATATTGATTTTTATTTATCATTGGAGACAAAGCCATATGGCTTACCATGTCATCCAAGAAATTATGTCTATTAGGTGGCTTGGATACACCTAATAGTTTTGTCATTAGCTAATGCATTTTATGCTTTGGTATGGCCTCCGTATTTATGCGTTTGCCATTGAAAGAAAGCATTGAATGCTTAATGACAAAGCCATTGTCTTTAGCTTAACATTTCTTATACTTTGGTATGACATTCACATTTTTGTGTTGGTCATTGCAAGAAAGCATTAGATGCTTAATGACAAGGTTAGTTGGCTTGTGTAAGAGAATATAATCTCTACCATTTTTCTCACTTCCTAAGGTTAACACTTTGCATTCATTCACACAATTGTTGTGAGAAAGATTTGAGAGAAAATAGAGAGAGTTCAAGCATTCACAAGTGTTGTGAAATTCCTAAAGCCAAACACCATTGTGACATCTTAGTTCTCTAAATAGTTTAGAGATTTGATCTTAGTGAGTGAAGCCCACACTTTGGTTTGTTGGTTTCGAGTCATAGTTCGGAAGATCGAGTGGTTGATCCAAGTGTTGGACACCAAAAGATTAATCTTGGCTACTACAACAAAGGGAGAAGACAAATAAAATTTTGAAGATCCATACCGAACCCGGTGCCACCACAAGAAACTTCCGCCGCGGAAAAGTAAACGGTTTCCTATAATTGGCATATAGAGCTTAAGGTTGAAAAGTGTTCTTAACCCTTCTCCTTTAAAGTTTCAAGTTTTAATAATTTATATGTGATATAGAATATTAGAATGCATGTTGTGATGAGTAGGCACAATTAGATTCATGAGATGAATGTTTACTTTGATTCATGTGATGAATGTACTGCGTTGATCATTAATTTTTCCAGCTCTTATTTTTAGTATTGGGAATGTAAGACCATAAGGTCATATTCTTTCAAGTGTTGTAAGTTCATTTCCTTTGTAATAAGTCCATTTTGTAACTCAATTTGTAACTTGGAGGAGCCAATGCCGCGAATGACTTATTACGAACCTATTCCGCGAAGACTTAACAACATACCATGAAGCAAGATTTGAAGACCAATGAATGCCTTGGATTTATTGTACTAATTAGATTATTATAGAAAAATAAGAGCCCAGTTAACGTAATTTATGGATGTATGTAAAACTACATTTCGTTACGAGTCCGTAGAAAAAAAACAGGGACCAAAACGGAGTCCGGAAGCTTCGGAACAAAGTAAATGAAGTTCCAGTGTTCAGACAGGCGTTCGAACTCCAGTCAAACACCACACAAACATTACTCCACTGCCTGAAAATGTTTGAACGCCACACAAACGTTTTCAGCCCAGACCTGGGTTAATATGAATGTTTAAATTGTTTATTAATATGTCATATAGCATAGGGTGCCTACTCTTGCATTTTCATATGCCATAACATGTAGACATGCATGATATTCAAGTAATAAAATATGATTTTATGTAAATTTAAAAGTTAAATAAGAATATAAGATGCATGTAAATGGATTAATAAGATTAATTGGTTTAAAGGTTTGAAAATTATGAATTCAAGTTTTAGAAACAAATGGACCTTATGAGTACATTATTTTCCTTGGTATGTCAGATGGAAACCCGGACGTAAATTCCATAGTCGGTTCCGAATGGACGGTAATATGGTCTGTATTCGGGATACAATACCACATACCGTTGGAATAAATAACGTCCTTTTATTGATTAAATGATTTAATGACATTTGGTCTGTTCGTTGAATTCTAAATTTTAAATCCTATAAGTGGACTAGTAATTTAAGAGTTAAATTGATTAGATCAATGTAACAACTTGATTAAATTAGTTTAATTAAGTTAATTGGTTAGTAGAGACTAATCGGGATTAGTGAATAAAATTTTAAGAGTTAAAATTGGTTAGATCACTAAATTATCAATTAATATTAATTAAGGTTATGACTTTAGCCGAGCATAATCTAAGATTCATAAAATACTAGCGAGATAGAAACCTTACACTTTTAAAATGTGAGTGGGAGATGGGTATACCACAATATATCTCGCGATCTCCATTGTTATCCAGAAACGTGAGATTCAATAGGCGCCTCGAGACGGCTTTGCTTTCGTCTCCCTACGGATGGTGTCCTTTTTGGGTCAATATCAGGTTCAGATTCCGAGAGGATAGAGACTCTAGATGTATCTGATGATTTGACCTATCATACGGCGACACTTCACTAGTTAAGTCTAAGGGTTCCGAAATAATGGGTCACACTCACAAAGGAATGATTAAGTTGTTAATCAAAGCTTCCTTGATCAAAATAACGGTAGTTGATTAATATAGGAATAAGAGTTATTTCAGATATATTAATCAATTGAGAATATCTCAGTCTATCATTCGAATACTTGACCTACCCTACGGCGGCACTTATTTGTGGGATGATAGATAACCGTGGCATATTAATTCTTTTTGGTTTCTAATTCATTATACATTGATCATGCATCATTTTTGATTTTATGCCTAAATATTTGACAATTTTAATATGCGACGAATGAATATTGAATGCGTGTTTATTATTTTTTCAGCCATGACATCTGCAATAATCTCCATTATCAAACAACAAGAAAAATTAACCGGGGATAATTATGTTAAATGGAAAAGTGACATGAATGCTATATTGGTCTGCGAAGACCTTAAACTTTTCCTAATGGAGGAATGTCCTCCTGAGCCAGAACCAAATGTTGGCAGGGCTGCACGTAATGCCTATAATAATTGGATTAAAGCTGATGAGAAGCCCATAGCTATTTGATAGCATCCATGTCTGAGGTTCTTGCTGCACAACATGAGCCAATGGTGACAATATCAATGATTATGCAGTCATTATAGAACATGTTTGGGCAACCTTCATACTGGCAACAACATGAGGCAATTGCCTCTGTATTGACCGCTAGAATGAAGGAAGAAACATCAGTCCGAGACCATGTGTTAAGGATGATGGCTCATCTTAATATGGCTGAAACCCATGGTGCACGTATAAATGTGCAAAGCCAGGTGACAATGATCATGAAACCCTTCCGAAGATTTTCCTGCAGTTTAAAAGCAACCGTTCTATGAATAATTTGACTTTTACTTTGAGTGAACTGCTGAATGAACTCACCAATTACGAGTCAGTTATGAATGGTCCTCGTTGGTCAATGCTGAGGCAAATGTTGCTCAATCTTCTAAATCTGCAAAGAAGAAGAAGAAAGGCAATTGGAAGGCAAAGGAAAAACCAATGAAAAAGAAGAACAACAAAAGCTCTAAAGGAACCAATGCCAAAGGAAAATGTTTCCACTGTGAACAACAAGGGCATTAGAAAAGGAATTGTCCAAAATACCTTGCAGAGCTTAAAGAGAAGAAGAATACAGGTAAATACGATTTACTTGTCATTGAGTCTCTTTTGGTGGAGGATGATAAATCCATTTGGATTGTTGATTCTGGTGCCACTAATCATGTTTGTTGTTCTTTACAGCTACTTGACTCATGGAGGGACCTTGCTGAATGTAGCTTTACCATGAAAGTTGGAACATAGGATGTTGTTTCAGCAAAAGCAGTGGGAGATTCCAAGTTAAACTTTAATAATAGTTATTTATGTTTAAATGGTGTGCTTTATATTCCTGGTTTTCGCATGAATTTGATTTATGTAACAAAACTTATGGAATGTGGTTTTTCTATTTCATTTAATAATAAGTAAGTTATTATTAGTAGAAAAGGATTAAAGATATGCACGGGAAACTCCAAAAATAATCTATATGTATTAATTCCGTTAATGCATGAATTACTGCTTAATACTGAAATATTTAAGATTGAAAGATCTAAAACTAAACGGCAAAAGATTTCTCATAATGATACCTATTTATGGCACCTTAGACTTGGTCACATTAACCTTGACCGAATAGATAGACTAATTAAGAACTGAGTTTTAAATCAGTTAAAACTCGGTATTTTACATATCTGCGAATCCTGTCTAGAATGCAAAATGACAAAGAGACCTTTTACTGGAAAATGGATAAGAGCCAAAGAAACACTTGAGCTAATACATTCGGACGTTTACAGACAGATGAATGTAAAAGCCCGAGGTGGTTTTGAATACTTCGTCACTTTCATTGACGACTATTCTAGATATGAGTATGTTTACCTAATGCAGCACAAGTCAAATACATTTGAAAAGTTCAAAGAGTATCGTGCTGAGGTTGAGAACCAATTAGGTAAAAGCATCAAAATTCTACGATCAGATCGTGGAGGAGAATACCTTGATAGAGATTTCAAGGAATTCTTAGTTGAGCATGGAATTGTTTCACAGCTCACAGAACCTGGAACACCACAACAAAATGGTGTTGCAAAAAGGAGAAATTGGACCCTACTAGACATGAGGAGATCAATGTTTAGTTTTAACACTCTACCTAGTTCATTCTGGGGGTATGCATTGCAAACTGCAATGTATATCTTGAATGTATGATCGGTGCGTATGTTGAGTTTCTAAGGTCAAACCAAGATCGATTTAAGCATTTAAAAGTGTGAATACGACAAAGTTAAGTTGCAGAATTACTTACTTTGATCGGCTTTTGGATGCGACGAACACAAAAATTCTGCTCCAAGCTTCATTCTTTGTTGGTTTCGGCAATGGCCTCCTTGTGTGCTCCATGATTTTTGGTCAAGCTCCAAGCTTGGGAAAGGATTCCATGCTCAAGGGTTTGTTTCCCTATCACCTTTGTAAGACTCCAAATGTGTGCTAGCACCTTGGAAAATTTGCCACAAATCTTCCTATGATTCTTCTTTATTCTCGGCAATTGAAGAAAAACCAAGGAGAGAAAAATGGCCCAAGGCCGAAAATGGAGAGAGAGAGGAAGAGAATGAGTTGTGTTGTTTTTGGTTTCTAAAACCTAATACCAAAATCTATACCAAAAATTTAGTAAAAGCTTTTCCAAAAAGCTAAAACAATTTTGGAGGCAAAATGACATTAAATGCCTTCCAACAACTCACATCACTCATGAATAGTGACTGACATCACATCACTCAAAGTGACAAGACATCCATCACTTGAATGACTAATGATGTGACGCTTGATGTGACTTGTGGGCCGCACTTGAATTTGAAATGCGAGTGGGCTCACAAACACTGCCGGGCTCGGGTTCGCTAATTCCGAATTAACGAATTTTCCGTTGCGACGTAATTAAATCAAATTTAATTAAATAATTATGTCTAGCAAAATTACTATTCACGTCGCTAGCGAATTAATTCTAAATTAACTCATTCGCCCGAATTAAAATCTAATTTTAATATCGCGTCGAAATCTAATTTTGTATAATATATTGAATATATTATTTCATCGATTAATTCCAAATTAATCGTTCTCTCTCTTTTAAATAATATTTTATCCCAGAAAATATCTCCGTAATTAATCCCAGATTAATTTTCTCTCTCATATAATTAATCCCAGATTAATTATGTGCGAGTCATACGTCATCGGTGAATCTTCGGGAAGCGACCCATGAGATCCCCGGATATGTTGGTAATAAATCCGGTCGTCGGACTATCCGAACACGTACGTACGTAGTACTACGTTTTTACCGATTTACAAGACATGGTTGGCTTCTAGCAAAGCACCGTGCCTACCCAATTCTCCAGAATTATTCTTAAAGGAATATGTAATCTATATCAGGCGTAGTATACGTATTATTGCATATTGCGATCCAGCATCGGATGTCAAGTGCTAGGCCTGGGGCTGGAATTGTGTCTGCCCCGTACGAAACACATATCGGATCTCTGGTAACTAGTCTCTATAATCGGATAATCATGACCTAGTCATATTATCCCGATGACTGCAGTACATAAGAGCACCAGGTCCGTATCCTACGTGATCATCATCTCCACTATGACTGGAGTGATACTTCTATCTTGACATCACACCCAATACACTACGATTCTCAATATACCCAGAAGAGGCGTACACAGAACCTGTTAAAGCCCTGGACGAGCAAAACCAAAGTATATTGATTGTCGCAAGTATTAGCGGTGCAAGTCTCAGGTTAAGACCAAATACACCTACCCTGATTCGGACTTCCATAGACACATAGTCATACTACCAATGAAATTCCGAGGGGTCTATCCATAGAGAAGCTGTTTCTGTACCATCGATAAACACAACCTCCTATTACACTTGCATGAGTATCATATACCCAAATATATGAGAACTATGCCGTTATGCTTCCACAACGCGCACAAGTGTAATACTAGTCTATTCCGCATTATCGATGTCCAATCTCGATAATACTACGACTAGGGATATTTAATGATTAAACCTTCGTGGATTGATACTGTCTCATATCATCTCAATCCGGAACTAATCATATGGACCTTTTATCATTTATATATCTTGGTAATCTAATTACAATTGATAAAAGAGCAATTTCCTTTGTCACATAGTTAATTTGTACAACAACACCATGATCTGTACAAATAGTGATGCTATGGGTCATAATTGTCCAACAATCTCCCACTTGGCCTATAGCCAATCACTCAAGTGTCATACCCCCGAACTATGTACGGTTCGCTCAAACTTCTCCTGATGCGATTTATTCGTTCATCACATCGCCACGATGTATGATCCGAACGAATCAGATGAATATTTGAAGTATTTATTTGGATCGTTGATGAGACCATTAATTCTTTAGCCCGTGCTATAGCCTAGCTCAGCTGCTAACAGAACTACTCTTAATCTAGTTAGGATTATTATCAATCCAAAAGGCTTCTATTGCTGCTTCAGCTGCAACAATATTCCGCTTTTGTTGTTTATTCATCAACAGTATCTTGCTTGGAAGATTTCCAGCTCACTGTTCCGTTATTCAAACTTTATAGTACCTTTATTACGACTTATAGTCATTTTTATCAGTTAGGAAACTTGCAACGATGAACCCAGTCACTTCAAGTTCTCATTCTCCATACCTTAAGAAAGCATCCTTAGATCATCTAAGATACTTAAGGATGTTCTTAACTTCAATCCAGTGACCATCACTTGGATTGGCCTGATTGTGACTCCATATGTTCAAAGCATATGAGACACCAGGTCGCATACATTTATTTCAATGTACGAGTTCTCGGAGAGTGCCAATAACTTTTAGATCTATCCCAGTAGATCCTTATTCCTAGAATAAACGTTGTCTCTCCAAAGAATTCTACGGAGAATTTTTATGAAAGCCAAGCTTTCACCGATTGTTTTATAGGAATATCATTTCCAAGAAATGATATATCATCATTGTATATGACAATCATTATCAGTTCGCTCCCACTAACCTCCTTATATACACAAGAATCATTTCGTTTTGAATTAAATCATATACCATTATGATTACATCAAAACTATAGTTCCAAGAACGCAATGCTTGCTTCAATCCATAAATGGATCGAATAACTTGCAAACCTTGTTTGCTTGTTTTGGTATGACAAAACTGTCAGGATGTTGTAAACATCCTCCAAAAGGTTTCCATTTAAGGAAAGCGATTTTGACGTTCAGCTGCCATATTTCATAAATGAAACATGCAACATTTTCAAGCATTATCCAAATGGATTTAACCATGGCAACGAGTAAAAGGTTTCGTCGTAATCGACACAATGTTGATAACGATACCTTTTTGCTACAAGCCCAGCTTAGTACGTTGGTATGTTGCCTTCCATGTATGTCTTCCTTGAAGACTTATATAGTACCAATAGACACAATGCATTCCGGTACAACAACTAGTGTCTAAACTTGGTTGGTATACATGGAATCCATTTCGAACTTCATGGCACTTTGCCATAATAGGGAGTCGATACCTTGTATCACTTCCTCATACGTAGTCAGTTCGTGTCCCTCAATAAGATTGACATCTTTATGAGGTGAGATCAGAAACCCATACCTCCCAGGTTGTTTTCTGACTCTCTCCGACTTGCGCGGTTCTTGTGTATTCGAAGATTATTGGTATAGTTTCATCTTTGATGAACTATTTATGTTCCATTAAGGAATCGGTGCCTGGAATAGTATTACTATGATTTTCATCGAGTTTTACTTTCCTCCCACTTACCACTGCATATCGGTATTCCTCTTAGGAAAACTGCCTGGTGAGCAACAATTACATTGTTCTCTTGTGAGTTGTATAAGTACTATACTTTGGTTACCCTAGGATAACCTACAATTTAGGCACTTATCCGATTTGGGTTCTAGTTTGGTATCATCCAAACATATGCCCAGCATTCCCAAATCTTCAGGAATGAGAAAACCCTGTTTCTTTCCTGTTCATATCTAATATGAAGTCTGTCAAACAGATTTTTATGGAACCTTACTCAAAATAAGTTTTGCACTGTTTAATGTGTATCCATAGAAGGAAAATGGTAGCTCAGAGCGATTCATGATTAACCTTACTATGTCCAACAAGGTTCGGTTTCTCCGTTCGGACACACCGTTAAATTGACGTGTTCCGGGAGGAGTCCTCATTGAAAGAATAATATACTCTTTCAAGTATTTGAGAAACCTATTGCTTAAGTATTTTCCATCATGGTCTAACCGTGACGATTTTAATACTTTAGCCGGTCTATTTGTCTACTTCGTGTCGAAACTCTTTGAATTCATCAAAAGTTTCCGATCTGTGTTTCACAAGAAACACATAACCATAACGCGATGCCACATCCGTAAAGATTTCGAAGTATTCATATCCACCTCTAGCCTAGCTAGATATGGGCCCACTTACGTCACTATGAACGAGGGCTAACAGATTGGTGGCACTTACACTTTTACCAAGTAAAAGGTGTTATAGACACTTTGCCTATTAAACTAGATTCGTAGACTTTATTTGATTAGAATCAAATCTGTCTTAGTACCCACTCTTCGAAAGTATGGATATACAAGTCTTGTTAATTGTGTCCCAGACAACAATGCCACTTATAAGTTTCAACTGATTAATTCAGTTTGAGCTATTTGTTTGTCATGTTTTACGTTTGAGATTTATTTATATTCAAAATATAAATATTGTTATTTACATCTAATGTGTTTATCTCAATATCAGCTTTATAAAATAAAACACTTTAGTTTTCTAGAATATAAGGTATATCCGCAACGGGTTAAACCCTGATATAGAGATAATGTTTCTAGTCAAACTAGTTACATTCTAACAGTTTCTTAATTTAAGTACATACCTGAAGGGTAGTTCCTAAACTTAGGTTTCTACGGTTAAAACAGCGACTGTCGTCCCATTTCCGATTCGTAGGTAAATCTCAATTGAAGTCAGTATCCTGCTAATCAGCAGATTCTGCACATCAATGCATATTTATGTACCACACTCAGTATCTAAAATCCAATTTTAATACTAGTAGTGAACATGTTGATGACAAACATATTTGAAGTCGGAGCCTTGCCCGTCTTCAATTCCTTCATGTCTGCCTTGTCCATACGGCAGTCACGCTTCCAGTGACCCCGTTTGCCACAGTTTAAGCAGACATCTTGGGATATGTCTTTTGTCTTCCCAGAAGACTGTGATGATTTTGCCTTTGCAAATTTTCCACACCCCAGAAGCCTTTGGCCAAGCCTTGGCCTTCTAGGATGTCGAAGTAAGATGCGCCTTGCGCTTCTTGCCCTATTGCAAACTCTGGCTTTGACTCATTGAGTATAGCCATTAAATCTCCAAGAGTTTTCTATTGCAATTTGTACTTTTAAGATCTAAAGATAGATCTATGAAGATCCTTCAATTTCATTATCATACTATAAAGATCTAATCCTTAGTTCTAATTAAGAAATTAAAGAGTCTTTGCGACAAGCATAACGGATTAAGCACTAAAGTTATCATCACATGAATATTCCAAATATCATGTTCTACTATTTGCTCAACTCCGGGCTTAGGCTCGAGACGTCACTCTATCAAATAAAGTAACTTCTCGGTCTCTAGGACTATCTTGAGATTTTATTCCCAATCTAAAAATTAAAGCCATTTAAAGACATTTTCACCCAGGATTATGTTTTAAACACTAATCTTTCAATTATCTTGATTGCTATAGTCCAACTATCCAATCAACGATTTTAGGTACTATTGATTATAATGATTACTATAGTCTAACTATATAATCAACTATAATTTGATCGGTTAATTCAAATATATTGATTGCTATAATCCAATTATATAATCAACTATAATTTGAAGTAGTTTGAATATAGTCCAACTATTTAAATAAAACAACGATTAAATATTAGTCCAACTAATATATTAATTATTTGACGAAAAATTTGAAATGAGCGAGTATTGGCAAGTAACTAAACGAATATTGCAAATTTAATACTTGCCTCCCACTATTTTTCGGCGAGCCTCTAACCCTCTATGGAGTACTCGGGAAACCTTGTTTCCTAGTGGGCTAGGATCCCGTTAAATAACACACAATCTTGACTTTGGCCAACAAATTGTATGATACTTAACTTGGTAGATCTCTAAGATCAATAGGATATCATCCAATTCCTAGATCCAGTAGGTGGACATCCAAGTCTGAAACATATATCTTATATATGCCAATATATCCAATATATTCCCTAACCTTTTTCCTCTGAATCAATCAAGCCTTGGCTTTGGCACAACAAACTTAATGATCCCAGTTAAGCGGAACCCATTGACTTTGGAAAGCTTCGTAATCGATGTCGATGGACAAGAAATGATCTTTACTTTGGCCAACAAATCACAACTTGGACAAGACACCGATATGGAACAAAGCCTTTATGATTCAAACACATCCGCGATGGACAAAGGTCTTGATTTTGGCCAACAAACCAGTGCCAATCTTGGATCTTGAGTAAGAATCACTCAATGGAAGGAAAAAACGCTTAATATATATTGAAGGTTTTTTCGCGTAATTGGCAACCAATTAATTATCTTTGTTAGGTCTCATCATCATACACCCTTAAGCATGCATTCTAAAAGCATAATAAGGCGCGTATAAATAAAATAATAATGATATGCGGATGGATACTTAACACATTTTGTTCCTAGAATAAATCTCTCCATTTCTTCTCCCCCGCTAGCACAAATATTACTTCTACCCAATTACATAACACTTCTAAAGAAACCTCATTTACATTGAAGGGAATAGGTGAGAAGAGAAATACAAAGAGTCAAGAGGTAATTGGCTGGACACGCAGGTCTAATTAATAAATTCTAAATTTATTACAATAATTTCCAAAATTGCCCTCACCCATCTAATATCGATACGATATGCATTATTCATACATCGCATCCATGTATTCACACAAAACATGTTATCAATCAATCTAATCCAATTAATTAATATGAAATTAATGACCATCCAATGTTCAAACAACGATTTGATTTTGCGCGAGTTCGACTCGTTTTACGAATAAGTACTCAAAGTACGAATTCTTGAATTATATTAAACTACAATATTAAATCCAATTTAATTTGTATTTAATACTAATTCTATATTTAATTCTAAATTAAATAATTACACTTTTTAATGTGTCTTTACGACTTAGATTACCCCATTTAACATCCAATGTCAATTTAATTAAAGTCCAATGAGCTTTCAATTAATTTCTAAAGGCTTGGACTTTTGGTCAACGTGGGTCAAACCCAAATACCAAAGCCCATTTAAGGAATCACCCTTATTTGCCAAGAAACCAATTTAGGCCCATTAGGCCCATTTAAAATTAAAGGTCCATTTAATTGTATTTGGACTTTATGGATTTGGTTTTGGGCCCAATTGGATCCAACCAATTTAGCCTAAACCAAACTTGGCCCAACCAAGCCCATTAAGTCAAAATACAACTTTTCAAGCCCAATTCCAAAATAAGCCCAATTAATTTAAATTACAAAATTCCAAATTTCACAATTAAATTAATCTAAATGTATAGCCATAATTAATTACTCAAATTAATATTCCAAAACACCAATTTACACAATTAATTATGCTTATTATCATCAATACATGTCCAACACAATTGAATCAAAAAATCAATCATTTTCCATGCTAATTACTCACGACAATTTGGGATTTAATGTCCGATTCCGAATTCAATCCAATTAAATCCTAAATCAACATTTCCCAAGTCTTTCAAACTCATCCAATGATTCAAAAAACAAAATCACCATGACATTAGGGTAAGCATACCATTCGGCCAAGCCAAACATTTTGGGGAAAAATTCATCCAATTCAATTTTCATCAAATTGATCATGCATAACACTATGTTATCATCATTCAAGCATATTCAAACAATCAATTTCATCCAAACATGCTCAAATCAATTTTACCCAATTTTACAATAATTCCAATTTCATGCTTAAATCATGGCTCTAATACCATTGTTGAGTTTCTAAGGTCAAACTAAGATCGATTTAAGCATTTAAAAGTGTGAATACGACAAAGTTAAGCTGCAGAATTACTTACTTTGATCGGCTTTTGGATGCGACGAACACAAAAATTATGCTCCAGGCTTCCTTCTTTGTTGGTTTCGGCAATGATCTCCTTGTGTGCTCCATGATTTTCGGTCAAGCTCCAAGCTTGGGAAAGGATTCCATGCTCAAGGGTTTGTTTCCCTATCACCTTTGTAAGAATCCAAATGTGTGCTAGCACCTTGGAAAATTTGCCACAAATCTTCCTATGATTCTTCTTTATTCTCGGCAATTGAAGAAAAACCAAGGAGAGAAAAATGGCCCAAGGCCGAAAATGGAGAGAGAGAGGAAGATAATGAGTTGTGTTGTTTTTGGTTTCTAAAACCTAATACCAAAATCTATACCAAAAATTTAGTAAAAGCTTTTCCAAAAAGCTAAAACAATTTTGGAGGCAAAATGACATTAAATGCCTTCCAACAACTCACATCACTCATGAATAGTGACTGACATCACATCAATCAAAGTGACAAGACATCCATCACTTGAATGACTAATGATGTGACGCTTGATGTGACTTGTGGGCCGCACTTGAATTTGAAATGCGAGTGGGCTCGCAAACACTACCGGGCTCGGGTTCGCTAATTCTGAATTAACGAATTTTCCGTTGCGACGTAATTAAATCAAATTTAATTAAATAATTATGCCTAGCAAAATTACTATTCACGTCGCTAGCGAATTAATTCTAAATTAACTCGTTCGTCCGAATTAAAATCTAATTTTAATTCCTCGTCGAAATCTAATTTCGTATAATATATTGAATATATTATTTCATCGATTAATTCCAAATTAATCGTTCTCTCTCTTTTAAATAATATTTTATCCCAGATAAAATATCTCCGTAATTAATCTCAGATTAATTTTCTCTCTCATCTAATTAATCCCAGATTAATTATGTACGAGTCATACGTCATCGGTGAATCTTCGGGAAGCGACCCATGAGATCTCCGGATATGTTTGCAGTAAATCTGGTTGTCGGACTATCCGAACACGTACGTACATAGTACTACGTTTTTACTGATTTACAAGACATGGTTGGCTTCTAGCAAAGCACCGTGCGTACCCAATTCTCCAGAATTATTCTTAAAGGAATATGTAATCTATATCAGGCGTAATATACGTATTATTGCGTATTGCGATCCAACATCGGATGTCAAGTGCTAGGCCTGGGGCTGGAATTGTGTCTGCCCCGTACGAAGCACATATCAGATCTCTGGTTGGCTGCTTCAGATTCTTATCCGATGACGTGGCGATGTGGATAATTGACTCAATAATTGTGCTGACATGGCAGTGACGTGGCGGTGACATGATTGTCGGCACCGTAGGATTGTGACACGTGGCACGCTCTGATTGGCTGATGATGACGTGGTGCTGACGTGACGAGTTAACTCGGTCTACTGCTGATATGGATGATGACGTGGCTGACACATGGCGACACGTGGCGATTGTCGGCATTATAGGATAATGACACGTGTCACGGCGCATGTTAGCAGATCGGCTGTGATATTGACACGTGGCATGACACACGTTAGCAAGTCAAACTTTTCAGATTCTGACACGTGTCCCCCGGTGCACATTAGCAACTCATGGCGCATGTTAGGCGTCGCGACGCGCAAAATTATCAAATTGCCCTTTTGTCCGTTTTTCACTGTTTTGGCCCCAAATCACCTCTAGAGAGTCCTGAAACTTTATTTATCTACAAAATAACACAAAACACATCAAAATATTCACAAAACTCAAGAATCTATTCAAAATATTAGGTCAAATGAGTTAGAAATAATGATACATTTACCACTTATCACACCCCCAAACCTAACATTTTTTAGTCCTCGAGCAAAACACAGAATAAAATAACATAAACATCTTTAAAACTAAGCCACTTTCATAGGGATCACAGTTGCATTTAGCGTATGCAACAAGCCTTTAAACCCTTAGGTGTCCCTAGTAGACGAGTTGTAGTCTCGTGAGGGTTTACAACAATGATACCCACAAACATCTTACAAAAGTAAAAAGGTAGTGAAACTAATGCACACAAAAGCAAAAAGACAAGAGAAAAGAGAATAAAGAAGTTAGTGACTAATCAGGTGAAACTTATACTCCAAGTCACTAGTTGTTTTCTTTCTTTCTAAATTACCGAATAAGTAAATTCTCCGATTATATTTACCATTCTCCATATACATAGCCAACAAAATATTAATCAACTCATTTTTACACAAGTGCAGTTGATAAGAGAGTAATATTTTTTTCCTAAAGTTTTATCAGAATTCACACCTTTTTGCAGTAGTGGAATAATTTTTCTCATTTTTCTGATTTTTTTCTTTGATTTATTTGATTTTTTTTTTATTTATATACAATATCTTCCATCTATGTAGCGAGTGTTGGGTCGGTGGCTCCCAAACCAGTTGGCTTTAGGGCACCAGGTGTTAAGACACCCCTACAGACTTAATTACTCAGACTTCAGATATATATATTTTTTCAACATCCTTGATCCATGTAGCGAGCTTTGGGCCAGTGACTCCCAAACCAGTTGGCTTTAAGACACTAGGTGTTAAAACACACATACAGACTTAATAACTCGGATCGCAGACTTTTTTTTTACTCCAATGCTTTTTTGAGATGCTTTCTCCAATTAAACTAGAGCACTAAATATTACAAACTTTTCAATTACAGTTTATGTCCGTATGTTACCATGCATGTTGATAATACCCGCCAACTGAGCATATGAAGATCCATTTTAGTCAATTTCATGGAGAATTTACAAATTAAATAATTCAAAAGGAAATAAACAAAAAATTAACTTGTTTCGAAAATGGGTTGAAATACGTATCAGGAATGGGAACTCCTTACACAGCTATCTCTCACCAATTTCACCTTTTTAGTCAAAATAAAAACAAAAACACAAAATATTTTTGTAATTTTTGAAAAATTTTCAATTTTTTTGTATTTTTCGAAAAATTTTGGACTAAAAATAAAAACAACACACAACTATAAACAAGATACTGATCAACTATTTCCCTCCCCCAAACCTAAATGAGACATTGTCCCCAATGTCTTAAACAGTAGAAGAAGAGTTTAGAAGATAGTACCTGGTTAATTGAAATTCTACACGAAAAGTTAAAGGTTAAGATCCAGATTAATCCGACGCCTCTTACCACGATCGTCATCGGACCAATTTATCTTTGAAAGGATAGGGTCAATTTGTGGTTCATAGGCTAAGATTTGGTCAATTACATCCGGAGCAGTTCTGGCAGTGAAGAGGAGTTCTTTTAAAGGTTTTGACACGAACCCATTTCTCCGGGTATCATCAAGAAACACACAAAGAAAATCATAAAATCCTTCAACATTGTACAGTCCAAGCGGTTTCTGGTGTATGTTCAGGTTCGCCCAAGATAACACTGTAAAAATTTCCTCCAATGTACCCAAGCCACCTGGCAAAACAATAAAAGCATCAGCACAGTTAATCATTTCTACCAATCGTTCAGACATACCTGGCACGATTAGTTCCTCTCCGTTTGATGGTCCAATAAGATTTGCTTCTGCCAAGGGTTTTGGGATGATTCCCAAAACATGACTGCCTCCCTCCTGTACAGCTTTTGAAACGATCCCATAAGTCCAAGATTGCCTCCGCCATATACTAAGTGCATATTCCTTGCAGCTAAAACTCGACCCAATTCTTGTGCTGCTTCTACGTATTGTGGCTTAACACCAACACTAGTACTGTAAAACACACAGATGTTTTCAACTCGTTTTCTTGAAGTGGCTTCCATGTTTTACTCTGGATGTCTTCAAAAGTTCAATGATGAGTTGAATTTATAACACCTGAAAAGGGTGAGTAAAATAATAGCACTAGTACCTGCCAAATGACAATTATTAGTTTACAGTAAAATAAATCGTGATAGTAAAAAAGGTCTGGATCCTGTCGGAGAAAATAAAAGAAAAAAACAAAACAAATTACAATTATTAGGAAAAGACATAGAGATATAATATCTTCAAATATTTACGGCTTAATTGACATCTATGCATCAGGGACAAGCTTCCCATCCAATTTTCTTATAAATTGGCAAACATGGTCTTTTTGAGTCAGATTCCCGAGACTTAACTGTTGTCTTTCTTTTTGAAATTGTGTATGTAATTTGCGAAAGGCTATATGAACATATCCACTGGGATGCGTCTCAAGAGTCGAAGATATATCATCTAAAGACTCCTTACTCAAGCCATCCCTAATGAATTTAATTTTGTCTTCGCGGTTATCAGACACCATACCTAAAGAACGACAATGAGTATTGCAATTCCAATATGCACATTTGTAACACACACCCATTTGCTTACCTCTATGTTTCTTTGCGTAGGTGCTTCTTCAAAAACCAGGAAGATGTGAAATGAAAGAGTCAGAAGACTCACCTACCAATCGGACCCGTGCTTCAATAATCCAACGAATATCAGTTGGAATATCATTGATCATTAGTAGTCTCATCCGTTCTAAGCGAGCTTTGTAGACTTTCATCAGAGATTTTTGAGGGAGAAAAGGAAATTGCTTGTGAAGATTTGCGAGAACTTCTTCCATCCTGAAATGACTTATCCTGCAAAAATTAAACACACAAAAATAAAACACACCAAATAGCAATATATATACAAAAATTGCATGGGTTGCCTCTCTGCGAGCGCCAAGTTTAACGTCATCAGATAGACGTGACTTCTCGAACGTTAGGCTGGATCTGAAAGTGTGAGTTTTATTTTTTTCGCTCAAATGATTCTCCCCAGTAGTGCTTAACACGCTTGTTTTTAACCTTGAATGTTTTATTGGAGTCGGGATCATGTATCTCAACGGCTCTGTCTGGTAAAACATTGGTGATCACAAATGGACCAGACCACCGTGATTTTGGCTTCCATGGGAAGAATTTCACCATTGATTTGTTTAACAGTACCTTCTGCCCTGGTTCCAGTTGTATGCGCACTAACTTCTCATTATGTATTTTCCTTGCCTTTTCTTTGTACAATTTGGCATCCTCAAAAGGCTGATTGTGAAATTCCTCCAATTCATTGAGCTGGTGGAAATTTTTCTCTTCTGTTGCTTGTAGTGCAAGAATTTGCTTTTTCAGTGCAAAAGACGCTTTATCTTTAGGCTCCACAGGCAATTGACATGTTTTAAGTTTGTCAGTAGAACTTTGCATTGCATTGGAGTTCTGAATGGTACTGTGTATCACATCAAGTCTGAAACATTCCTCATTCTTTTCATCATCTGTGAAATTCATGGCCTTGAAAACATTGAATGTTACTTCTTGGTCCTGTACCCTCATGGTTAGTTCTCCTTTCTATACATCAATAATGGTTCGACCTGTAGCCAAGAATGGTCTTCCGAGTATTATCAGCACGTCTTCAATTACACCTCTCGAAAATACTAGTGTTCTATCAGCAAGTTGCAGAGAGACTGAGGTGGGCATTGTTTCTCCAATCTGCATTTTCCTGAAAATAGAAAAAAGGCATCAAGTTAACACTCGCACCTAAATCACATAAAGCCATACCAAAGTTTTGTTCTCGTATGATATAAGGAATGGTGAAACTGCCAGGATCTTTCAACTTTGGGGGAAGCTTCCTCTGAATGATGGCGTTGTATTCTTCTGTCAATGCTACTGTCTCGTAATCTCCCAATCTCTGTTTTCGTGAAAGAATGTATTTCATGAATTTTACATAGCTGGGCATTTGTTCCAAGGCTTCTGCAAATGGAATGTTGATGTGCAGCTTTTTGAACACCTCCAGGAAACGAGCAAACTGCTTGTCCAGTTTGTTTTTCTGAAGTCACTGTGGAAAAGATGGAGGTAGAGTGATTCTTTTTGGTTCTGTTTCCTTTGATTCTTTTTCCTCCATCTGTTGTTTTTCTTCTTTTGGAATATCTTCAATTGTTGCCTTGATTCCAACATCTTTGTTGATTTCAGTACCGCTTTTTAACATGATGGCATGACACTGCTTCTTCCCTATGTTCCTTGGATTTGGTTCTGTGAAACTGGGAAGATTCCCTGGCGGTCTGTAACTCTGATCATTGGCCAGCTATCCAATTTGATTCTCCAATGCTTTGATGGAAGCAGATTGGCTTTGAAATATATCATTATATGCTGCTTTTTGCTTTTTGAACATCTCTACAATCCATTCTTTCATTTCTGGTTCTTTTTCAAACTCCTGGCTTTGATGTTGGAATCATGGTGGTGGATAGTTCTTTTGCCCTGAATTGTTGCTCCATGAAAAGTTAGGATGATTCCTTCACCCTGTGTTGTAGGTGTTGGAATATGGATTGTTCCCCTGTCTGTTGAAATTGTTGACATAATTCACCGTCTCTTCAAGTTGGTTTGGTTCTGGTGCTCTTCCAAAAGGTGAACTTGTGGCTCCAATGTTGCTTTGAGTGCTGAGAGTCTCCATGAATTTGCATATTTGATCCAGCTTGGCGTTGACTACTGTATTGGCTCCAACTTTATAAATTCCTGCAATTCTTTGGATCATGCTCCTTTCTGTTGGCCACAAGGAATTGTTGTTGGCCATTTCTTCGATTAGGTCCTAGACTTGATCTTCTCCTTTTGCCATTAAAGCTCCTCTAGCAGCAGCATCGATTGTGGTTCTCATCAGTCCAGAAAGTCCATTATAGAAAGTTTGGACTTGAAGCCATTTTGGAATCTCATGGTGAGGAGATTTCCGGAGCAAATCTTTGTACCTTTCCCAAGCTTCGTAGAGAGTTTCCGAGTCTTGTTGTATAAAAGATGTGATGTCATTCCTCAGCTTTCCAGTTCTGGCTGGTGGAAAGTACTTTACAAGAAATTTGGTGGCTAAAGTGTTCCAAGTTGTGATGGAACCTGCTGGTAGTGAATGTACCCAAGCTTTAGCTCTGTCTTTCAAGGAGTATGGAAAAACACGCAGTCTCATTACTTCTTCAACTTCTCGGTTGTAATTGAAAGTGTCGCAAACTTCCAGAAAGTTGCAAATGTGGGTATTAGAATCTTCAGTTGCTTTTCCCCCAAACTGCACTGACTGCTGAATCATCTGAATGCATGTTTTGATGTCACACGCATTTGCTGGTAAATGAGGAAGTACAATACAGGAAATGAGGCCATCTACCACCGGAATGGTTCTGTCTCGAATATGAATTGGTGGTGCAACCTCCAAAGGTTCAGGTTCCATGTTAACAATTGCTTCTTGGCCTTCTCGCCTTTCCCTTCTTAAATGTTTGATGGTTCTTTCAATTTTCGGGTCAAATGGTCAGAGTTCAAAGCTTCTGGTTCGTCTCATGTAGTTTCTGAGAACCTAAAACACAAGAAAACAAAAACAATAAGTAAAAAGAAATTAGATACAAGTAAAGGTATCTAACCTCAAAACTAATAGTGAAAGATAAATAAGTCCCCGGCAACGGCGCCAAAAACTTGACCGGTGCGTAATCACACGCATATAACGCAAGCGCACATATCCTTCAAGTAGTATAAAAAGTATCGATCCCACGAGGACTTAATACCTAATCTATTAATTTTATGAGGTCAAATGATTACTAGTATCTAACATGTTGATTGATTAATGATGATGATTTTAAACTTACAACAAGTTAATAAAATTGCTCGAAAGTAGGTTTAAGAAAATTCAATATTAAGGAACTATCTAGGGTTGTGAATCTTTCTAATATCTTTTAAAAGATGAAGTGGTTATTTCATGTTTGTGTAATAAATCGGTTTACTAACCTGGAACACGAAATTATGCGAAAGCCTCTGTCGATGGTCAGACGCAAATACTCAGTATATCCCAATTGAACCATATGTCTATGTCAACCAAATTACCTGGATTCATTAAGTTTAAGTTCCAATTATGGCTACCCCCGCCCGATAGATATATATCTATCCTGTAAGGAAATCTATTAAAGGGTATCTATCCTCAAGGAAGATCGTGGGCTAATAAGTCTAAGGCTGAAACCTAAAATTCCTTTGTCAAGTTATTTTAGATTTACCAGATCAATCTTATTAGTTTTCTAATTAACAAGACGCATTAAGCTTAAGACTTAATAAGTAAACCTTTAAATTACCCAAACTACAAAATAACCCCTTATAAACAGGTGATATTAGAATTCATCACAACCCTAGATAACTGACTTAGTTATGACACATAACTAGGGCGAGTAAAAACTTAAAAATAAAAGACATAAAGTAAAATGCTGAAAAATAAATGAAGAAAATTACAATAAAAGAAAATGCTAGGGCTAGAGGATATACTTTTATCACTACTATTTTTGATATCTCCTTTAATATAATATATTAACTTGTGTGATATTACCAACCTGCCATATAGGCGGTAACCTGATTAAGTCAAATTAAGTCCATAAACCAGCCATATAGGCGGAAATTACCAACCGACCAACAGACGGTATCCATGCTAAGTAAAATTGTAAGTAGTGAATATATTATAATTAAGGGAGATTAATCTAAATAGCAGTAATAAAAGTTTTACCTTTCACCATAGCAGTGGGAAGTTACCTCCTCATATTGAATAGTAAAAACTGAAAAAGTAAAAAAAAGTAAATTATTATTATAGAACGTAATTAAAATTAATTACAAAACTGAAATTTAAAAGAAACTAGATATAAAACAACCTATTTACATCAGAGAATTCAGAGAGGAAGGTACATCTGAAATCAGAAAAATGAGTTGAATTTATAGGCCTCGGTACGCTCCTCCCGTCGCGACGTGCCACATGTCAACTTCTGGTTGGCTACTTCAGATTCTTATCCGATGACGTGGTGATGTGGATAATTGACTCAATAATTGTGCTGACATGGCAGTGACGTGGCAGTGATGTGATTGTCGGCACCGTAGGATTGCGACACGTGGCACGCTCTGATTAGCTGATGATGACGTGGCGCTGACGTGGTGAGTTGACTCGGTCTACTGCTGATGTGGACGATGACGTGGCTGACACGTGGTGACACATGGCGATGGCGATTGTCGGCACCATAGGATGATGACACGTGTCACGGCGCACGTTAGCAGATCGGCTGTGATGTTGACACGTGGCACGGCGCACGTTAGCAAGTTAAACTTTTCAGATTCTGACATGTGTCCCCCCACGCACGCTAGCAACTCATGGCACATGTTAGGCGTCACGACGCACAAAATTACCAAATTGCCCTTTTGTCCGTTTTTCACTATTTTGGCCCTAAATCACCTCCAGAGAGTCCTGAAACTTTATTTATCTACAAAATAACATAAAACACATCAAAATATTCACAAAACTCAAGAATCTATTCAAAATATTAGGTCAAATGAGTGAGAAATAGTGATACATTTACCACTCATCAATGTAGTTCTTTCTAAGTCTGTTTCTAAGACTCCCTTAGAGTTGTGGAATGGTCGTAAAGCTAGTTTGCGACATTTTCGTATATGGGGGTGTCCGGCACATGTGCTAAAGAACATGACTACTAATTTGGAACCACGTTCACAAGTGTGCTTATTTGTAGGCTATCCTAAGGAAACTAGGGGTGGATTCTTTTATAGTCCAGAAGATAATAAAGTATTTTTGTCGACAAATGCTACATTTCTTGAGGAGGACTATATGAGCGAGTTCAAACCTCAAAGTAAAGTGTTACTTGAGGAGTTACTTGTTGGTACGACCAGTACACCATTGTCATATATTGACAAAGACATTACACCTTCTACATCTGAAAGTCAGATGCAAGTTTATCAGGATACCATACCACCTAGACGTAGTGGGAGGGTTGTAAGACAACCTAAACGCTATCTAGGAAATGGTGAGGTGTAAGTTGTTACATCTTGTGATGGTATAGATGATCCGTTGACCTATCATAGTGCAATAGAAGATACTGATAAAAAGGAATGGCTCAAAGCCATGAACCTCGAGATGGAGTCTATGTACTCTAACTCAGTCTGGGAACTTGTAGACCAACCTGATGGAGTAAAACCCATAGGTTGCAAGTGGATCTACAAGAGAAAAAGAGGAATAGATGGAAAAGTACAGACTTTCAAGGCTAGGCTAGTGGCAATGGGTTACACCCAAAAAGAGGGAGTTGGCTATGCAGAAACTTTCTCACCAGTAGCTATGCTTAAATCCATCAGGATTCTTCTTTCCTTTGCCGCATATTATGACAATGAGATTTGGAAAATGGATGTCAAGACCGCATTCTTGAATGTAAATCATGATGAGAGTATTTATATGGTACAACCAGATGGGTTCATTAGCCAAAGTCAAGAGCAAACAGTTTTCAAGTTGCAAAGGTCCATTTATGGACTTAAGCAAGCATCTAGATCTTGGCACATAATGTTTGATATTACGATCAACTCTTATAACTTTGAGCAGAATATCGATGAGCATTGTGTCTACAAGCGCATCATTGATGGGAATATGGTTTTCCTTGTGTTATACGATGATGATATTTTACTCATTGGGAGTGATGTAAAGATATTATCGGACGTGAAATTCTGGCTAGCTAACCAATTCCAAATGAAAGATTTGGGAGAGGCAAGTTATGTACTTGAGATACAGATCATTCTGGACGCAAGAAATGACTGTTAGTAATGTCTCAAGCAACCCATATCGACAAGATTCTTGTGCGATTTGATATGCAGAATTCCAAGAAAGGTAATTTACCTTTCAGGCATGGAATTCATTTGTCTAAGGAACAATCTCCTAAGACACCTCAAGGAGTTGAGGAGATGAGACATATACCATATGCTTCAGCAGTTGGAAGTCTTATGTATGCTATGTTATGCACGAGACCAAACATTTATTTTGCAGTGGGAGTAGTTAGTAGGTTTCAATCCAACCCAGGATTAGATCATTGGGTAGCGGTGAAACATATTCTCAAGTATCTTCGGAGAACGAGAAATTATATGCTTGTATATACAAGTCAGGATTTGATTCTGAGAGGATATAAAGACTCTGATTTTCAGACGGATGTCGATTTTAGGAAATCAACATCAAGATCAGTGTTCACCCTAGGTGGTGGGGCTATAGTATGGAGGAGCATAAAACAATCTTGTATTGCTGAGTCCACCATGGAGGCTGAATATATAGTAGCTTGTGAAATAGCTAAGGAAGCAGTCTGGCTCCGTAAGTTCTTGGCAGATCTAGAAGTTGTTCCAGATATGGATAAACCGCTCACACTTTATTGCGATAATAGTGGTGCAGTGGCGAACTCCAAAGAACCAAGAAGCCACAAGAGGAGTAAGCATATTGAGAGGAAATATCACATCATCAGGGAGATATTGCAGAGAGAAGATGTCGATGTCACGCAGATTCCATCCGTAGACAACCTGGCTGATCCGTTTACAAAGACCTTATCGGCTAAAGTGTTTGAAGGTCACCTAAAGGGTTTATGATTACATGACATGTTCCATTTGCTCTAGTCCAAGTGGGAGATTGTTGGGATTTATGTCCTGGAGCTTCATGTATTGTAAACAGAATTGATTACTGTAATAATAATAAATGCATTATTCATTTTATCAAAGTTGTTTGATTTATATCACATATTGTCCAATTGTCTTGTTTACCTTGATTACTCTTGTACCTTTAGACTTAGTGTATGTTTGATGCATGAGAGGATTTAAGTCTGGAGTTAGTAATCTAAATAGTCTATAGAGAGCAAACAAAGAGAGTACTTTGTTTATGGTTTATCTATATCTGTGGTCTATTCTATACTTGTATGAAGACCTTGATCCGGGATCGTTCATGTAGTGACATGGGAATGGAGGTACCTTGTATGATGAGATCATATAGGAATGGACTCAGATATATACGAATTTCTTTTAATATCCGTTAACCGAAGAAATTCATTTTATCTAATAGATAGTCATATATGGATTCGATCTTAATCCTGAGTGTACTACGAACTCCTGCATGACAAGCTATATCCTTTGATTTACTATGGCGAGGTTGGTGTTGCATTCTTGGCCAATAACTATGTATTTTGGGGATATGGTTTGGTGTGTAGCTGGGAACATTTTACATAGATATGGAATTCACTCATTTTTACGAGAAGCAGATGAATATCTCTTTTAAGAGTTGATTCAGGACTTGAACAATTTGACCGCTCAACTTTTTTATTGCGAATAGAAAGTTTTATATATTCATAATTGTTATGAATTAATTGTTCATTATAGAATCAATGGTGCTTAAGAGACAAAATATTTAGAGGGGTTTAACGGACTTTTGACCCGGCTCTATTTATGAGATATTCGTGAAGGGGTATATCCATATGTAATGACTATATCGATGAACACCGAAGTTTTTCGGTTTATTTAATCCATTTACGGTAACATGAGATCATCTTCTAGTTTTTAGTGGAATAACGCGGATTTAATAATTCATAATATTTGATTAAATTTAATTAATATTTTGGAATTATTAGAGCTCGGAACCTTAGGTCCATTTGGTTCCCGTGCCAGCTCGATTAAATGTAGCAAACCTAATATAATTAGATTGTCTAATTATATGCTCACATTATATTTATTTATATATTATTAATGAGATTGATAATATTTATTATTACAAATGAAAACTATGTTAAATTAGTTTAACTTAATGTTTTCTTGAATTCTTTGATTATGAGATAGTCAAGTCTTGATTATGAGATAATCAAGTTAGTAATAATTATGAGATAATTACTACAACATAATTGAAGGTAAATAAATCATTATTAATATATTGATTTTTATTTATCATTGGAGACAAAGCCATATGGCTTACCATGTCATCCAAGAAATTATGTCTATTAGGTGGCTTGGATAAACCTAATAGTTTTGTCCTTAGCTAATGCATTTTATTCTTTGGTAGGCCTCCATATTTATGTGTTTGCCATTGAAAGAAAGCATTTAATTCGTAATGACAAAGCCGTTGTCTTTAGCTTAACATTTCTTATGCTTTGGTATGACATTCACATTTTTGTGTTGGCCATACAAGAAAGCATTAGATGCTTAATGACAAGGTTAGTTGGATTTTGTAAGAGAATATAATCTCTACCATTTTTCTCACTTCCTAAGGTTAGCACTTTGCATTCATTCACACAATTGTTGTGAGAAAGATTTAAGAGAAAAGAGAGAGAGTTCAAGCATTCACAAGTGTTGTGAAATTCCTAAAGCCAAACACCATTGAGGCATCTTAGTTCTCTAAATAGTTTAGAGATTTGATCTTAGTGAGTGAAGCCCACACTTTGGTTTGTTGATTTCGAGTCATAGTTCAGAAGATCGAGTGGTTGATCCAAGTGTTGGACACCAAAAGATTGATCTTGGCTACTACAACAAAGGGAGAAGGCAAAGAAACTTTTGAAGATCCATACCGGACCCGGTGCCACCACAAGCAACTTCTACCGCACAAAAGGAAACAATTTCCTACATCTTGAACATCTATATACCACTCTTCACTTTTCTTTTAGCTTTCTCTTCCCACTCTTTTGCTTAACCATTCTTAAAACTTAACTATTTGTTCTCATAACCTGTCTTAAACTCTCGTGGATTAACTATAGTGACTAAAGAAGAATCTCCTGCTAGAATAAGGGTTGTGATTACTTTTACTAGTAAGAGAATTCAAATACATTGGGAATCCTTACTAACATGTTTATAGAACTTGAGGTCGTACTCGATGGTCGGATACTGGAGAGGTAGTGCCTCACATATAGGTATCCTGGACATACTGCGTATATAAGACCCCGACACTCTACCCACTACAGTCACTGACTCTCTAGACCATGCTCTGATACCATCTTTGTAACATCCCCAATCTGGAAGATGTTACCGGTAGGGAATAGGCCAATCTATCCCCCTGAGCCTCTGACTCTCTGACAACTAATAATCTCATTTCATATATAAACCTTTACATGGGACCAAAACCCAACTTATCAATATGACTGTATAACATTTTACATATGAGTACTCGACTTACTACACATTATAACTCTGACTATGATCAATAACAATACATTACATTTATATTATTATCACTATATCATATTTATGATACATAGCATTTCCTGACTCTGACTGGACCTGGTGGACCAAATCCTTTAGTGACTGCCATCAGTATCCATCTTATAGAGCTCGACCTCCGGGAATACCTGTAAAACAAAGAAATTGAGAGTGAGGGGGGTTAGATCGTTTAAACGATCTAAGTGAGTGGACGATTAAAATAAAAATTGATGTGCCATTATGAAAACTCTTGGTTTTGAAAACGAAACTGTCACCAGAAAACCATCTTTTTCTGAAAACTCTTTTCTTATCTAGAGACACAATTTGTCCTACAAAACTCTTTTATCTTTTCTGTAAAACTGAATCTTCCTTATAAAACTCTTTTATCAACTTTCATTTCTGAAAACTGTATCTCTGAAAGCCTTTTCTTTGAAAACCTGGCACTGAAATATCTATTTCTGAAAACTGTCTTTGGGAACTGTATCTGAAAAACCTGAAACATAGAGGCGTTATGTATCGTCGTCCCCATATGCCTAATTAGAGCCAGGAGTGCAAATCCATGACTTTAGTGCGTTACGTATTGTCGTCCCCCAAAGCATGCCATTACCTGTCCCTGAAACTAGTGGTCTTGAGGCATTACGTATCGCCGTCCCCTAAGCCACTGAACTGGAACTGGAGGTGCGGATCTATGCTACCCTCCAGGCTCTGAATCTAGAATCTAGGGGTATCTATCATCCATAGTCTTGAACTGCGTATGTACACGATCTATAAGTCTGTCAATTCCATATCTATGTCAAGTTACATACTGAGGTGAGTTTTTTTCTCATGCCTCAAAAACACAAAGTTATACTTTAAAATTATCTCTTTCTAAAACATTTCTTAAAACACGATCTTTCATGAAATTTGTGTAATAAAAATTGACTAACACCCTAGGTGCATATAAATAAGTCTTTACTTAAAACATTGTAAATAAAAAGTAACTTAGAAAGAGAGTGTCCACTAACAGATTTTAAGATCTGGTTGTTGTTACTTCGCTTTGTCGGAGAATGATGCGGTTCCTGCGATGATCTCATTTCCTTGATTTCCTTCATCCTTTAGTCTTCCATGGTGGTTTCTCTTTTTCTTTTTCTTCTCTTTTTGTTCTTATTCTTTTTCTTCTCTTTTTCTTCTTCTGTCCCTCACGTCTCTCTTCCTCTCTCTTTCTCTTAAAATTTTTTTAGGGATGAAGGAATAGTATGTCCCTTTTATATTAGGGCCAATTGTAATTGGTATTTCTTAAAGAAATGTGTAGGAACTTTGAGAAATTTAGAGATTTCTCTATATAGGTCCATGAGTACTATTCATCCTAAATTTTGCGTTGTATTTTCGGCCTATTTATTTTCCGAATCTGGAAAACTATTCAACGTAGAAGTTATAGGTCTCGATCTTAACTTTCTGACGATATAAAATTCATAAAAATCAGAGTTCATATGAGAAAGTTATGGCCCACATACCTTGGGATGTCCAGAGCGGAACGTTGTACAGTTTCGTATCGGAATATCAAGGAATTTACCGATTGTTTCCAAAGTCATTTCATGAGTGTGACGTATCCAAACATAATTTATATTATGTAACACTCATCCCACAATGTAATAATAGTTGAGATTTCCAGTCGTTACAAATCTTCTATCAGTTGTAGAGTTAGATGACCTCAGATACAATACCATTGTTGATAATGAGGTATTAAAGATGGTGAAAGGAGCACTTACAGTTTTGAAAACTGAAAAGATCTCAGCAAACTTGTATATGCTATTAGGAGACTCAATTTATGAAGCAAACTTGTATCTGTATCTCATTACTTTATTTTATTGTTAATATTTATGGTAGGTTAAGCTTATTAATTATTATTGTATTGTTATATGGTAGGCAAAGCCTCTTGAACTAATAATTATTCTCAATTTCACTTTACTTATGTGCGGCTTCAACCCGCGATCCCCTAACAGCAATCACAATTAAAATTTTTGATAATGCAAATGCAATCAAAGGTTTTGAATTTGATGATGCAATCACAATTCACAAAGACGGTGTTTGGTTCGGCAATCACATCATATATTTTGAAAATACAATCATAAATAGCAAATAATGATTCTTCGATAAATTTTTAAACTGCCAATCCGAACCCCTCAAATCTCTAAACCTTCGATCCGAACCATCGCGATTTTCTCTATCAAATTTACTATTTCGGTTTCTAATTCCCAAACCGCCAACCAACGCGGTTTGAACAAAAAAATGAAAAAACCGACCCAAACCACACCGTGAATACCACTAGAGATGGCAATCGACTAATTGTAGTAAGATGATATTAATATTTGTATTTGTCTCGTTCAATTATCGGGTACGAAAAATTATTTCTTTATTCGTCCTTAACGTACCAAGCCCTACAGGGTCCCGTGTAATATCTTATTCACTCGGAGATTTTATTTTTATTTGAAAAAAATGACAATATCTTTACACGACTCATCCAATCAAAGAGTTAAAAAATTATCCCATTATTTTTTCGTAATATATCGGGTCCTACAGGTCTCATCCTCATTAGGATTTTTGCAATCCCCAAAACCAAACAACTGTATGTGCACAATGCGAATGCCATGTGTAAATTTGAAATGAGCCCATTGGCGGGAGTCAACAAACTATCTTTTGCTAATGTACGATGCGGTCCCTCGCTGACATGATCCCAGGCCTTGGCAGGTGCCGTGCGCCACTCGCTCGTATCCCTTAGCTGGACCCAACCATCTTTTGCTAACGTGCACATTGGGCTTCGTTTTTAAGATTGATTGATTTATTTATTTATTTATTTTACCCAACTTAATTTCTGTTGGGCGGATCTGTTGTAATTCATGCATAATTCAAGCAACAAATAAATAATAAACATACAATCAATGGAAGCATAGAAAAACCTGAAAAATGTGTTTGGAGAAGATGGTGATTCTTAAACCAAGTCGAGAGTTTTTAAGAACTTATTAGCCTCGCCTCGGTGCTCTACGGATTTTATGGCTAACGTCCTCCCATGATTAATTGAATACTTCTTGTGAATGGGCACTCCTTACACAAGAACATGAACTAGGAAGAATGATGAAAACTCTCTTGACTCAAAAGAAAAAACTCTTCTTAACAATTTATGAGACTTCTAGTTTTTATGGATATCTTGAATGAACATCAAAGATCCTTTATATAGGCATGGAAGGGTGCCTTAAGGGCACCCTTTGGTTTGGGGTGTAACCCTCCTAAGGGTTATATCCCTTCCATATACCTTTTTATTTAGAGATTTTTCTACAATCCCCCACAATTTTCTAAATATTCATGCAGACACTTAAGAGAGTTTCTGTGAACTAAAGCTGCATCGAAATATGTAGCTTTCACCTTAAATCTTTCCTAGTGAATGACAATCGGATTTACTTAGCAAACCAGTGACCTATAGTCTTGAACTGTTCTGCCGTTGGTGTAAACCAAGACAATTGCCAACACACAGCTTTACTTCTACCATTTCCCGCTCTACGGTTGTGTTCATTTCGGCCATGAACATCGGTCCTGGATTCATCAAGCACTTTAGGGAAATCATGCTGTAAAATCCCATGGAAGCAGCCTCACTTCTTACTTGAAATATGTGATCTATTATGAAGAGGTAACATGCCTTTACCCCCATTAAGACTCATCTCATAATATAGTGATCATTAAAAGCCTTAGCTTATTCTAACCTTGACATACAGCACTCTGCGTCATTAGCGGAATGGGAAAAAGTAAAAAACTCTTTAGTGTTTGTTTTGAATTGCATAAAGTTTCAGTTGTCTCTTTTGAACCTAGATCTTGGGATCTCCAGTCAGCTAGGTTGGGTTTCCACAGTGACAATTCTTAATTTATAGGCTTCAAGCCCATTCCCCTCGACAACTTCTCAACTTGCTCTCTAGGTAAATCTTTAGTTAGTGGATCCGCTACGTTTTCCTTCAACTTAACATAATCGATCGATATTATGCCACTTGAGAGCAGTTAACGTATGGTATTATGTCTCCGACGTATGTGTCAAGACTTACCATTATATATTGTATTTTGGACTCTCCCAATAGCCGATTGGCTATCACAATTTATGCTTATCGCTGGCACCTGTTTGGGCCAACTAGGAATATCCTCCAGGAAATTTCAAAGCCATTCCACTTCTTCTACTGTTTTGTCTAATACTATTAACTCTGATTCCATAGTAGACCGGGCAATGCATGTTTGCCTCGAGGATTTCCATGACACGGCTGCATTACTCAGTGTGAAAATAAATCCACTCATAGATTTGGAATCCCTTGTATCAGATATCCAGGTAGCATCGTCGTATCCCTCTAGAACAACATGATATCTCTTATAATGTAGCCCATATTTTGAAGTTTCTCTCAGATACCTCAAAACTCTTACTATGGCTTTCCAGTGATTATGTCCTGGATTGCTCGTATATCTGCTAAGCCTGTTCACAACTTGAGCGATATCAGGTCGTGTGCAATTCGTGAGATAAATCAGACTTTCGATGATTCTCGAATACTCTAATTGCGATACGCTTGAGCCAGTATTATTTGATAGATGAAGAGTTAGGTCTACAGGAGTTCTAGCCACATTTAGATCTCCTTTGTTATATTTCTCAAGTATCTTCTCAATATAATGAGTCTAAGATAATATATATCCTTATGATGTCCTAGAAATCTTAATTCCTAGGATCACATCAGCTACGCCTAAATCTTTCATATCAAATCTGCTGGATAACATGTTCTTGGTAGATTGAATCATTTCATGATTACTACCAATTATCAACATATCGTCTACATAGAGACAAGCAATGACATATCATTTTTGAGTTGATTTTGTGTACACACACTTATCACACTCATTGGTTTTGAACCCACTTGACAAAATCTCTTTGTCAAATTTCTCATGCAATTGTTTATGTGCTTATTTTAATCCGTACAAGGATTTTACAAGTTTGCACACCTTCTGTTCTTGTCCAGGAACATTAAACCCTTCTAGTTGTTCCATGTAAATCTCTTCATCCAATTCACCATTCAAGAATGTCGTCTTTACATCCATTTGCTGTATTTCAAGACCAAATATAGCTGCTATGGCTATTAGCATTCTTATTGACGTGATACGAGTCACTGGTGAATAGATGTCAAAGTAATCAAGGCCTCCCTTTTGTCTATAAAATTTTATGACAAGTCTCGCCTTGTACTTATCTATTGATCCATCCGGTTTCATCTTCCGTTTGAATATCCATTTGTAGCCCAGTGGCTTACAACCTGGTGGAAGATCAACCAACTCCTTAATATGGTTTTATAGGATGGAATCAATCTCACTGTTTATAGCCTCTTTCCAGAATGGTGCCTCCGGCGAAGACATTGCTACTTTATAGCTTTGAGGCTCATTTTCTAACAAGTATGTCAGAAAATCGGGACCAAACGACTTAGATTTTCTAGTTCTTTTGCTACATCTAGGTTTGATTGTCTCAACCTTTGCGCGTTGATTTGACTCTCGGTCAACCTGATCACTGTCTTTGACAGTATCAATCATTCTTTTGAGGGACTCTATTCTTTGTCTTTCCTTACAAGGAAACGTCTCTTCAAAAAGTCGCATTCCTTGACCCAATTATCATATTCGGATTGATGTCATAAATCTCAGACTTATGTACCAAGAATCGATATGCACTACTGTTGCGAGCATATCCAATGAATATACAGTTAACAGTTTGGGTCATATTCTAACCTTTTTAGGTTTAGGAACCATTACTTTGGCAAGACACAACCATACTTTTAGGTATTTGTAGGAAGGTACGTGACCTTTCCACAACTCATATGGTGTCTTGTCCAATCTTCTGTGAGGAAGCTTGTTCAGAACGTAGTTCGCGGAAAGTAAGGCTTATCCCTACAAATTTTGGGGTAACCCATAACTTGTCAACATGGCGTTCATCATTTCCTTCAATGTTCAGTTTTTACGCTCAACAATCCCGTTTTATTGAGGCGAATAAGGATTAATGGTTTCGTGAATAATTCCATGAGCGGAACAATATTCACCAAATTGTGACACATATTCACCACCTTTATCGCTCCTAATTCTCTTGATTTTCTTGCCAAGTTGATTTTTAACTTCGTTCTTATTATAAAGCTCTCAATAGCTTCATCTTTTCTCCTCAATAAATACACATAATAGAATCTTGTGCTATCATCGATAAAAGTGACAAAATATTTTTTACCGCCTCCTGTTTGCACAATATTCATATCACACACATCAGTGTGTACAAGTTCCAAGGGTCCAGAACTTCGTTCTATGGAATGAAATGATGCTCTATGTATTTTTGCTTCAACACATGCCTCACACTTATGTTGGCTATCAATTGTAAATTTAGGTATAAGGTCCATGTTAATTAATTTACACATTGTATCATAATTAACATGTCCTAACCTCCCATGCCATACATTTGGTGACTCAATAATATAAGCGGAAGTTGTAGCTTTATTAATAGCACTGTGTCGATTGACAGTCATTACATTGAATTTGAAAAGGCATTCAGTGAGGTATCATTTTCCTACATACACATCATTTTGGTCAATACAAATTTATCAGAAACAAATACAAGCTTAAAACCAGCCTTTCTCATGAGAGAGCCCGAGACAAAATTCTTCTGAATATCTGGAACATGCAATAGATTCTTCAATGTAAGCTTCTTTCCGAATGTCATCTTCAAAACCACTATGCCTTGTCCAACCACTCTAGAGGTAGACGAGTTTCCCATTGTCAGATGATCGTCGCCATCGACCTTCTGATACGAGGAAAACATCTTACTATCTGCATAAATATGACGAGTAACCCTAGTGTCTACCCACCATTCTCTCGGATTCCCAACCAAGTTAGCTTCAGTTACCATTGCTGATAGGTTCATCTTTGAGATCTCATCAGTCAGCTGCTCATCTTCAGTGACATAGCCTCATTTTTCTTTTTCTTGCCCTTGTCTTGAGACTTCTTATTTATGCAGTCATTTGCCATATAACTGCTATTTCCACAGTTATAGCACTTCCTTATGAACTTCTTGTTAGCTTGGGAAGAATCAGCTCCGCTGTTTTTTCTCTTCTTGCTACCCTTTACACCATCGACGATGTTGGCCTTAGACTCCATAGTCTTGTAGCTGGCCTTCTCGGACTTCTTGTTGTCCTCTTCGATCCTCATTCGAACTCCAAGGTCTTCAAGGGTCATCTGCTTCTTCTTGTGTTTCAGATAGCTCCTGAAGTCCTTCCATGATGGAGGAAACTTTTCAATTATGGTGGCAACTTGAAACGTCTCACAGAGTTTTATTCCTTCATCCAGTATTTCATGAATGATTAATTGCAGTTCACCCAACTGAGACATTATTATTCTTGAATCTACCATCTTATAGTACAGGAACCTACCCACGACAAATTTCTTTTGCCCGACATCCTCGGTTTTATATTTCTTCTCGAGAGATTCCCAGAGAATCTTTGCAGAAGTCATGCCTTGGTACACATTGTACAGGGTATTGTCAAGTCCACCCAAAAGGTAGTTCTTGCACAGGAAGTCGCTAGAAAACCATGTTTGTTCTCGTAGTTCCTTGGCTGTTTCCGATTCACCATCCACATGACCCGGAGGATATTTGAGGAAGTTAGCCAACTAGAGAGTTTTCAGGTAGAACAATATTTTGCTATGACACTGTTTAAAGTTTGGCCCACTAAACTTTTTCGGCTTTTCTCCATGAGCGACCGGTACTGTGATGTTTCCGCTAGTCATATGTAACTGGAAAACCAACAGGGTTCAATAAGTCTAAAAAAGATAAATTGCACAACGATCAACAAATGATATTGTTCAAAGTGATATACCAAGTATCCACCCGTTGTTCTATTGGACAGTAGTACTAATAAACACAAGTCCTTGAATTTTGACTAAAGTTTCTTATGAAAAGTAAATAAAGGAACATTCCCAGAGGACGAGCGGGGTCCGGATTAACCACTTAAATCTCTGACCACTTAGGCTTTTATCGCATTTTTGACAGAATATCATTTAAACACTTTCTCAATAGAATCTCTTAGCAATTCAAAACTTAGTAATACAATTTAATTTCACAATACAATGAGTATATAAATATGTGTAAATGTATATGAATCAACAAAGATTGGATGGAATTACTTGTGTAAGGTTACACTTTTAATTTTCAACAAAATATGCAACATATAATTAACAAATAACTTTCAACTTTATCACAATTAAACTAGGTGTATGCTTGTGATAATTGAATATCATAATATTAACTTAATCATATACTACCAAGTTTATAAAAATTCAGTATATGATTCTACTAAGTTAATATGATTACATATATTCTATAATGTTAATTGCATATTCTATAATATGTATATTATACTATAATATAGATAAATCTAAGTCTATATTATTATTTCAAAATACTAATATCAACTTTATCAGTTATAAAATATGTGATAATTGAAAATATTTTAATTAACTTAAATTTATAATAACCAAATTTATAATTTTGATAAGAAATTATTCATTATATGATTTTCTTAAGTTAATTAGACAATTATGTTATACTTATGCAAAATCCTAAATCGTGTGTGCTTGATGTTATTATATTTAAACCAAACCAGTACTCTTAACAAAATATTAATTGTTTGCTAAAATATAATCAACTCAAATGTAAATACCTATTCGCCAATAGTTTACTTATTTATTTACTATAATCTACAGGTGTCATGATAAAGTATATAGAGAAGTTTTAATTTATTGTTGTCGGCAGTTTCCAAGGACACAATTCTTGAAAGGGTCATGCTAACAAGTGCCCTAAGGACACTCATTAAGAATCTATATTTAGAAAGTTTTCACATCATTTTTTTGAAAAATGTAAAAAATTATCAAAACATTAATTACTTTTTCCTTTTTCCCATAAATTTTTTTTCCAAAAATAGATTCTTAAAGAATACCCTTAGGGCACTTGTTAACATTTCCCTTCTTGAAATAACATAATATGAAGTAAAACATGAACATTTTTTATTTTTGATTTTTGATTTATTGTCGCAGGTTTGTTTGTTTGTTTGTTTTTTTTTTTTTTCAACAACAACAACCTATTTAAACACATTAAATGCAAATTGCGTATAGATTATGAGTAGTGATACTCTCACAAACAATCTCACAAACACTTTTACTAACCCCCTCACTGTAGCTACAGTGATTCACTGTAGATCACTGTAGCTACAGTGAGGGGGTTAGTAAAAGTGTTTGTGAGATTGTTTGTAAGAATATCATTTTTGATAGATTATTGATCATGCATTTAAAGCAGCTTCATGCAACTGTGCACCAGCTCCTTTTATTTTATTTTTTATTTTTCCCGAAAATCATTTTGGTAAAACAAATTTTGTTTTTACGTAGGCAACAATAACAGCCATTGTTTTACAAGTCTCTTCCCCAAATTAATAAACTTACGTGGGGTTATGACTTTTGTAAATATCACATCATTTCTCATTTGACCACAATTTGCATGAAAGTTGAAATCAAAACAAAAAGAAAAGATAAAACTTGACATTAATGACATTTGACTCGAACAGAATTAATTTGAAATTAATTAAGAGAGAGAAATTTAATCTGGGATTAATTACGGTAAGAATTAATCTGGAATTAAATTCGTTTAGAAGAGAGAACGCGATTAATTTGGAATTAATCGATTAAATAAATTTAATAGTTAAATTAGATTTTTCTATTTAATTTATTTATTTGGGCTAAAATAATATATCAGATATATTAATTGAAATTAGATTTCAATACGGAATGAAAATTGGATTTTAATTCAAGCAAACGAATTAATTTGGAATTAATTCGTTATCGACTATCGTAATAATTTTGTTAGGCATTATTATTTAATTAAATTGGATTTAATTACGTCGCGACGGAAAATTCGTTTAATTGGATAAAACGAACCTGGGCTCAAAGTGTGTTGTGTAAGCCAACTTGAATTTGTAATTCAAAATTGGGTGGGACCCACAACTCACATCACTTGTCAAATTGTGATGGTGGTAGTTGGCAATATTGATTGGATTATTTAAAACACACAACAACATAAAATCAAGTCAACTTTTGGAAAGTTACTATTCACTCATCCTCTCCCTCTCTCTTCGCCGAACATGCTTCCTCTTCTCCTTGAATTTTTGTTGCAAAAATTCACCATTGCTAGCAATTTGAGAGTTAAACAAGGTGATAGAGAAACTCACCATTGAGTTTGGAATACAATTTAAAGTTTGGAGCTTCTACATCCAAAGGAATTTTTGAAAATTCTTAACCAATCATTGTAAGTTATTCCGCAAACTTATCTTGATAATTCACACTACAAATCACATTTAGAGATCACGTGGCATGTGTAGGACACTAACAATGGTATCAAAGCCATATCTAAGCATGATTTGAATCTAGGGTTCTAAACTTTAATTTGAGGATTTTATGCTTGGAGTGTGAAAATTCAAAATTGGTTGTTTGGTTGTGTTTAGATGATGATGAATTGGATTTGTGAAAAATTGATTAGATTAATTTTCCCCAAATTCCCTCACATGGCTGAATGGAACCCTAAGTTGTGCTCATGGTAATTTTTAAAATTTTGACAATTGGATGTGTTAAAAGCATGAAATGAATATTGATTGTTGATTTAATTGGATTGAAATCAAATTTGGGTGTTATTTCATGTAATTGTTGTGAGTATGAAGCATGTTGAGTGAGTTGATTTTGCTTCAATTTGTGTTGGACATGAATTGGATAATTAAGCATGATTAATTGGATTAATTAGTGTTTTGGAAACATTAGATTAATTGATTAATTATGTTAATTACACTTTAATTGGATTAATATGTAATTTAGAATAATATGTTAATTTAATTTGTTGTATTTGGCTAATGGGCTTGGTTGGGCCAAGTATGATTTTGGACAATTGGGTTAGATCTAATTGGGCCTAAAACCATTTCCATAAAGTCCAAAATACAACTTATGGGCCTTTAAAAATTTAATTGGGCCTAAATTGATTTTTTGGCAAAGGGTGATTCCTAAATGGGCCAAGGCTTTTGGGTTGGATCTATAATGGCCAAAGCCCATGACTAAAGAATTAATTGAAAGCCCATTGGACTTTAATTGAATTGGCATTGGATGCTAATTGGGCCATTAAGATCCAATTGGATTGGATTTGGAATCCAAGTCTTTAAGGTACAAAAATAAGTGTAATTATTTAATTTGGAATTAAATATGAATTAGTATTAGATACAATTGAAATTGGATTTAAAATTGTAGTTTGAGATAATTCAAAAATACATACTTTGAGTATTTATTCTTAAAATAGTTGGACTCGCGCAAATCAAATCGTTGTATGAACATTGGATGGTTATTAATCAAAGATTAATTAATTGGATTAGATTGATTGACAGCATGCTTTGTGTGAATACTTGGATTTATTTGTATGAATAATGTATATCAGATGGATATTAGTTGGGTGGGGGCAATTTTGGAAATTATTGTAAATTTGGAATTTATTAAATTGGACCTGTGTGTCCAGCCTTTCACCTCCTTATCTCTTTGTATTTCTCTTCTCACCAATTCCCCTCAATGTAAATGAGGTTTCTTTTAGTGTTATGTAATTGGGTAAAAGAATGTAAAGTGCTAACGGGAGAGTGGAAAGAGAGAGATTTGTTCTAGGAACAAATTGTATTATATATCCAACCAGTATATCATTATTAATTTTAATCGTGCCTTATTATGCTTTTAGAATGCATGTTTAAGGGTGTATGATGAGACCTAATCAAAGATAATAAATTGGTTTCCAATTTATGCAAAAAACCCTCACTTTAATATTAAGCGTTTTCCTTCCATTGAGTGGTTCTCTCTCAAGATCCAAGATTGACTTTGATTTGTTGGCCAAAGTCAAGATCACTGTCCATCACGGATGTGTTTGAACCATGAAAGCTTTGTTACATATCGCATTTCTTGGGAAGTTGTGACCTGTTGGCCAAAGTCAAAGTCACTTCTGTACATCGACGTGAATTACGAAGCTTTCCCACTGTCAATGGGTCACGCTTAACTGGAATCATTAAGCTTGTTGAGCCAAAGCCAAGGCTTAGTTGATTCAGAGGAAGAGGTTAGGAAATATATTGGATATATTTTTTGGACTTGGAGGTCCACCTACCGGATCTAGGAATTGGATGAGATCCAATTGATCTTAGAGATCTACCTAGTTAAGTTTCATACAGCTTGTTGGACAAAGTCAAGGTTGTGTGTTATTTAACGGGATCTTAGCCCACTAGGAAACTGGGTTTCCCGAGTACTCCACAAATGGTTAGAGGCTCGCCGAAAAATAGTGGGAGGCTAGTATTAAACTTACAATTTCGTTTAAATACTTGCCAATACACGTTCTTTTATTTTATTTATTATTATTATAAATATATTAGTTAGACTAATATTGAATATTGATTTCTTTGAACAGTTAGACTGTACAAGACAGTACTCCACTTGTAGTTGGTTATATAGTTGGACTATAGTAACCATTACATTTTGAGTGTACCGGAAATCGGTTGGATAGTTGGACTATAGCAATCAAGATGGCTAGAAAGATTAGCATTAGGGACATAATCATGGGTGATAATGTCTTTAATGGCTCCAATTTTCCTGATTGGGAGATGAATCTCAGGATAGTCCCGAGAGCCGAGAAGTTACTCTATGTCATAGAGAAACCTCTCAGGCCTGAGCCCAGAGTTGAGCAAATAGTAGAACATGAGCTTTGGAAGACTCATCGTGATGATAACTTTAGTGCTCAATCCGTCATGTTTGCCGCAATGACTCATCAGTTTCATCGTCAGAACAAAGGATTGGATCATTATAGTATGATGTTGAAATTAAAGGATCTTCACAGATCTAACCTTAGATCTTAGAAGTATGAATTGCAAAATAAGCTCTTTCGCTCGCGTATGTCAGAGGGTACATCTGTCGAGCACTATGTGTCGCAGATGATTGCTGACATCGAACAGCTAGGTCAGCCGGGCATTACCTTCGAGGCCGAGACTTCTGTAGATTTGATCTTACAGTCTCTGCCCGACTGCTGGGGCGGGTTCGTCATGAACTATAATATGATGAACCAATAAAAGACTATTGGAGAGTTAATGGTGATGTTGAAAGAAGCAGAGCCAGAGCTTCTGAAGGGCAAGAAGTGCGAGGCGCACCTTACTTCGACATCCCAAATGGCCAAGGCTTGGCCGAAGGCTTCTGAGGGTGTGAAGAAAAGGAAGAAAAAGGGCAAGGCCAAATCATAAAATTCTTCTTGGAAGACTAAGGACATATGCCAAGACGTCTGTCTACATTATGGAAAATAGGGTCACTGGAAGCGTGAGTGCCGTGAGTACAAGGCGGAGTTGAAGGAAGTGAAGACGGACAAGGCTCCGGCTTCTTGTATATTTGTTATAAACATGTCCACTACTGGTTTTAAAAATTAGATTTTTGATTCTGAATGTGGTACTCATATATGTACTGGTGTGCAGGATCTGCTAATTAGCAGAATACTGGCTTCAAGTGAGATCGACCTACGAGTCGAAAATGGGACGAGAGTCGCTGTTTTGGCCGTTAGAACCTATGTTTTATATCTGCCATTGGGGCATGTAATTACATTATGTGATTGTTATTTTGTACCTAGTTTGACTAGGAAGATCATCTCTGTATCTTGTTTAACCCGATGCGGGTATACCTTTGTATTCAGGAACACTCGGTGTTTTGTATATAAAGATGACATTTTGATATGTACAACAGATGTTAATAATAGTCTTTATATTTTGAATATAAATGAATCTAAAACATATAACATGACAAACAAAAGGCTCAAACTGAATAAAACAGATGAAACTTATCTGTGGAATTGTTGTTTGGGACACATTAACAAGACTCGTATATCTACACTTTCGAAGAGTGGATACTTGGATGGATTTGATCATAATTCATATGACGTCTGCGAATCTAGATTATTAGACATAATGCCTAAAATGCCTTTTAGCGGTAAATGTGTATGTGCAACTGAGCTGTTAGCCCTCGTTCATAGTGACGTATGTGGGCCCATGTCTAGCCAGGCTAGAGGTAGATATGAATACTTCGTAACCTTACGGATGATGCATCGCGTTGTGGTTATGTGTATCTTATGAAACACAAGTCAGAAAATTTTGAGAAATTCAAAAAGTTTCGACACGAAGTAGAAAAAGACACCGGGAAAAGTATTAAAACATTACGGTCGGACCGTGGTGGAGAATACTTGAGCAATTAGTTTCTCGATTACTTAAAAGAATATGGTATTCTTTCGCAGTGGACTCCTCCTGGAACACCTCAATTAAACGGTGTGTCCGAACGGAGAAACCGAACTTTGTTAGACTTGATAAGGTCAATGATGAGTCACACTGAGCTACCAATTTCCTTCTGGGGATACGCATTGAACAGTGAAATACTTATTTTGAATAAGGTTCCGTCAAAGTCTGTTGGACAGACTCCATATGAAATATGGACAGGAAAGAAACCGAGTTTCTCATTCCTGAAGATTTGGGGATGTTGGGCATATGTTAAACGTTTGGATAATACCAAACTAGAACCCAAATCGGATAAGTACATATTTATAACTGTTATCATAGGGAAACCAAAAGATATTATTTCCAAAACCCACAAGAGAACAAAAAAATTTGTTGCTCTCCATGCAGTTTTCCTCAAAAAGGAATTCATAAATACAGTGGTAAGTGGGAGGAAAGTAGAACTCGATGAAAATCATAGTGATACTGTTCCTGGCACTGACCCCTAAAGGAACACGAATAGTTCATCAGGGATGAGACTGTTCCACAATCTTCTAATACACAAGAACCGCGTAGGTCGGAGAGAGTCAAAAAACAACCTTAGAGGTATGTGTTTCTGATATCACCTCATGTAGATATTAATTTTATTAATGAAGACAAACCAGCTACGTATGAGGAAGCAATACAAGGTATCGACTCCGCTTTATGGCAACATGCCATGAAGTCCGAAATGGATTCCATGTATACTAACCATGTTTGGACACTGGTTGTTATACCGGAAGGCATTGTGCATATTGGTAGCAAATGGGTCTTCATAGTGAAGACAAACATGGATGGCAACATACAAACGTACAAAGCTAGGCTTGTAGCGAAAGGGTATCGTCATCAACATGATGTCGATTACGACGAAACCTTTTACCCGTTGCCATGATTAAATCCATTCAGATAATGCTTGCTAATGCTGCATATTTCGATTATGAAATATGGCAGATGGATGTCAAAACCGCTTTCCTTAACAGAAACCTTTTAGAGGATGTTTATAAATAACAGCCTGACGGTTTTATCATGCCAAAACATGCAAACAAGGTTTGCAAGTTAAATCAATCCATTTATTGATTGAAGCAAGCATTGCGTTTTTGGAACCAACATTTTGATGAGATCATATTAGAGTATGGTTTTATTCAAAACGAAGATGATTCTTGTGTGTATAAGAAGGTTAGTGGGAGCGCACTAACATTGATTGTCCTATATGTTGATGATGTATTGCTTTTTAGCAATGACATTCCCATACTACAATCGGTGAAAGCTTGGCTTTCATTAAAATTCTCCATAGAAAAACTTAGGGGAGACAACTTTTATTCTAGGAATGTGGATATACTGGGATAGATCTAAAAGTTGTTGGCACTCTCTGAGAACTCATACATTGACAAATATGTACGCGACCCGGTGTCTCATATGCTTTGAGCATCTGCAGTCACTGTCAGGCCGATCCAAGTGATAGTCACTGGATTTATGTTAAGAACATCCTTGAGTATCTTAGACTAACTAAAGATGTTTTCTTAGTATATGGAAATGGAGAACTTGAGGTAACTGGGTTTTACCGATGCAAGTTTCCAAACCGATAAAGATGACTGTAAGTCACAATCAGGGTACATATTTTGTTTGAATAACGGGGCAGTGAGCTGGAAATCTTCCAAGCAAGATACTGTTGTCGATTCAACAAAAAAATGGAATATATTACTGCGGCTGAGGCAGCAAAAGAAGTATTTTGGATCTATAAATTCCTAATTGGATTAGGAGTAGTTCTGTTAGCAACTGAGCTGGGCTACTGTTGGACAATTATTACCCATAGCATCACTATTTGTACAGATCATGGTATTGTTGTACAAATTAACTATGTGACAAAGGAGATTGCTCTCTTATCATTTGTGATTAGATCACCAAGATATATAAATGATAGGAGGTCCTTATGATTTGTTCCTGGATTGAGATGATATGAGACAGTATCAGTCCACGAAGGATAAATCATTAAATATCCCTAGTCAGAGTATTATCGAGATTGGACATCGATAAATGCTTAAAAGACTAGTATTACACTTGTGCGCGTTATGAGGGCATAACGACATAGCTCTCATATATTTGGGTATAAGATACTCATGCAAGTGTAATAGGAGGTTGTGTTTTACCGATGGTATGGGAAACAGCTTCGCTCTGGATAGACCCCCTCAGAATTCCATTGGTAGTATGACTATGTGTCTATGGAAGTCCGAAATCAGGGTAGGTGTATTTGGTCTTAACCTGAGACTTGCACCGCTAATACTTGCGATAATCAATATACTTTGGTTTTGGTCGTCCATGGCTTTAACAGGTTATGTGTACGCCTTTGCTGGGTATATTGAGAATCGTGGTGTGTTGGGTGTGATGTCAAGACAGAAGTATCACTCCAGTCATAGTGTTGATGATGGTCACGTAGGATACGGGACTGGCTCTCTTATATGCTACAGCTATCGGGATATTATGACTAGGTCATGTATATCCGATTATATAGACTAGTCACTAGAGAACCGATATGTGCTTCGTACGGGACAGACACAATTCCAGCCTCAAGCCTAGCACGTGACATCCGATACTGGATCGAAATACGCAATACTACGTATACTACGCCTGATATAGATCGCCATATTCCAGTAAGGATATTTCTGGAGAATTGGGTAGGCATGGCGCTTTGCTAGAAGCCAACCTTGCCTTGTAAATTGGTACAAATGTAGTACTAGGTACGTACGTGTTCGGATAGTCCGACGACCGAATTTATTGCCAACATATCCGGGGATCTCATGGGTCGCTTCCCGAAGATTCACCGATGACGTATGACTCGCACTTTAATTAATCTGGGATTAATTAGATGAGAGAGAAAATTAATCTGGGATTAATTACAGAGATATTTTATCTGGGATAAAATATCAATAAAAGAAAGAGAACGATTAATTTGGAATTAATCGATAAAATTAATATATTCGATATATTAAACGAAATTGGATTTCGACGCGGAATTAAAATCAGATTTTAATTTGGGTGAACGAATTAATTCGTTAGCGACGTGAATAATGATTTCGCTAGGCATAATCATTTAATTACGTCGCAACGGAACATTCGTTAATTTGGAATTAGCGAACCCGAGAGTGTTTGCGAGCGCATTCGCATTTCAAATTTGAGTGCGGCACGCAAGTCACATCAAGCGTCAAATTTCTAGTCGCATCTAGCGTCACATCATTCGTCAATCAAGTGATAGATGTCTTTCACTTTGAGTGATTGACACCAGTCACTATTCATTGATTGATGAGAAGTGATGTTAGTGGTTGGAGCCTTAATGGCTTGACTTTTGGTAAATCAAATTAATTGATTTTTGGAAAATCACTTTTTGGTATTAGATACACAAATCCTTACCAACCAAATACAACCCTCTCTCTCTCATATCTTCTCCTCTCTCACGCCCATTTGGGCTTTTTCTTCTCTTCTGGTCTGCTCACTGCCGAGAGCTATAGGAGAAGGAAAGTGTTGATTTTGTTGCAAAATCAAGGTGCTAGCACACATTCGGAGTTGTCCGTAGGTGATAGGGAAACCCACCCGTGGGCTTGGAATACCATTCGAGAAGCTTGGAGCTTCATGGAACCACACAAAGCCGAATTTGGAGGACCAATTTCAGCCACTGCCGTGAGCATGTAGGAGGCAGAAAATGATTTTTATTCTTCACCGCATCGCCTCAACCGATCATTGTGAGTATTCTGCAACTTCCTGAATGTATTCACATGTGTTTTATGCTTGGTATTCGATCCTCGGGACCGTAGAAACTCCAACAATGGTATCGGAGAGGAGTAAAAGCATGAAATTTGATTTAGGGCTTAAAATTGGGTAAAATGTTTTTGAGCATGATTTTATGAAATTGGATGATTGAGTATACTTAAATGTGTTTTAATTGAGGATTGATTGGATCAATTTGATGAAAAATTATTTGGAACAAATTTCCCCAAATATCTTAGCTTGGCCGAGAGTTTGAGAACCTTTAATGTCTTGGATTTTTGATTTTTTGATTCATTCGATGAGTTAGAATCATGTTGGGAATGTGGATTTAATTGGATTGAATTTAATTGGACATAAAAATCCCCTCCAAAGTCGAGACTATAGCTTGTATAAATGGGTTTGATTTTTGATAAATTGTGTTGGACATGATTTAATGTTGATAAGCATGATTAATTAGGCTAATTTGGTGTTTTGGAAATATTGATTTGGGTAATTAATTATGCTATACACTTGGAATAATTAAATTGTGAAATTGGATTTTGTAATTTAATTAAATTGGGCCTATTTTGGAAATTGGGCTTTTAAATGTTGTAAATGGGCTAATTGGGCTTGATTGTACTAAGTTAGGTTTAGGCTAAATTGGTTGGATCCAATTGGGCCCAAAACTGCCTCCATAAAGCCCAAATGGGACTAATGGACCTTAATTATTTAATTGGGCCTAAATTGATTTCTAGGCTTATGGGGTTATTCCTTGATTAGGCTTTGGTTATTGGGTTTGACCCAAGTTGACCAAAAGTCCACGCCTTAAAGAAATTAATTAAAAGCCCATTGGACTTTAATTAAATTAATATTGGATATTAATCGGGCTTTAAGACCCGTAACGATTAAATTTGGAATTTAAGTCCTAAAGGTTCGTTAATAAAGTGTAGTATTTAATTTGGAATTAAATAGCGAATTAGTATTAAATACAAATGTAGTTTAATTTAATTCAAGAATTCGTACTTTGAGTACTTATTCGCAAAACGAGTTTGACTCGCGCAAAATCAAATCGTTGTTTGAACATTGGAAGGTCATTAATTATCAGATTAATTAATTGGATTAGATTGATTGATAACATGCTTGTGTGAATACATGATTGCGATGCATGAATAATGTATATCGGATGGATATTAGATGGGTGGGGCAATTTTAGAAATTGTTGTAATAAATTTGGAATTTATTAATTGGACTTGCGTGTCCAGCCTATTATCTCCTTTCTCATTGTATTTCTCTTCTCACCTATTCCCCTCAATGTAAATGAGGTTTCTTTATAAGTGTAGTGTAACGGGTAGAAGCAAATACTTGTGCTAGCGGGAGGGAAGAAAGAGAGAGATTTGATCTAGGATCAATGTGTTAAGTATCAATCCGCATATCATTATTATTTTATATACGCGCTTTATTATGTGTTTAGAATGCATGTTTAAGGGTGTATGATGATGAGACCTTAACAAAGATAATAAATTGGTTGCCAATTTGCACTCGAAAAACCCTCGTAAAATATTAAGCGTTTTTCCTTCCATTGAGTGATTCTTACTCAAGATCTAAGACTAGCATTGGTTTGTTGGCAAAAGTCAAGGCCTTTGTCCGTCGAGGATGTGTTTCAATCACGAGAGCTTTGTTCCATATCGGTGTCTTGTCCAAGTTGTGATTTGTTGGCCAAAGTCAAGATCACTTCTTGTCCATCGACATTGATTACGAAGCTTTCCATAGTCAATGAGTCACGCTTAACTGGGATCACTAAGTTTGTTGTGCCCAAGCCAAGGCTTAGTTGATTCAGAGGAAAAAAGGTTAGGTAATATATTGGATATATTGGCATATATAAGATATATGTTTCGGACTTGGATGCCCCCTACTGGATCTAGGAATTGGATTGGATCCAATTGATCTTAGAGATCTACCTAGTTAATTATCATACAATTTGTTGGCCAAAGTCAAGATTGTGTGATATTTAACGGGATCCTAGCCCACTAGGAAACACAGTTTCCCGAGTACTCACAGAGGGTTAGAGGCTCGCCGAAAAATAGTGGGAGGCAAGAATTAAATTTGCAATATTCGTTTAATTACTTGCCATACACGATCAATCAAATATCATTCGTCAAATAAATTAAATGTTAGTTGGACTAATATTAAAAATGTTATTTTAATCAAACAGTTGGACTGTATTCAAACTAATTAATTATAATTGATTAAATAGTTGAACTATAGTAATCATTATAATGAATAGTACCAAAATCGTTGATTAAATAGTTGGACTATTAGAATCAAGATAAAATTGAAAGATTGACATTTAAAACATAATCCTAGGGAAAATGTATTTAAATGGTTTAATTTTCAAAATGGGAATAATTTCAGGATGGTCCTGGAAAATAAAAAGTTACTTTATTTGATAAAATAACAAATTATGCCTAAGCCCGGAGTTAAGCAAATAGTATAGCATGATCTTTGGAAGATTCATGTGATGATAACTTTAGTGCTTAATGCATTAAACTTGCCAAATAGACTCCTTAATTTCTTTCTCAGAACTAAGGATTAGATCCTTAAAGTATGATATAGAAATTGAAGGATCTTCATAGATCTATTCTTAGATCTTAGAAGTACCAAATTACAATTAATAACTCTTGGAGAGTTAATGGCTATACTCAAGGAGTCACAGCCAAAGTTTGCAATAAGGCAAGAAGCACAAGGCGCACCTTACTTCGATATTCTAGAAACCTGAGGCTTGGCCAAAGGCTTCTGGAATGTGGAAAAGGGCAAAGGCAAAGTCATTATAATCTTCTGGGAAGACAAATGACATATCCCAAAATGTCTGCCTAAATTGTGGCAAACGGGATCGCGGAAGCGTGACTGCCGTTTGGACAAAGCAGACATGAAGGAATTGAAGACGAGTAAGGCTCTAACTTCAAAAATGTTTGTCATAAATATGTTCACTACTAGTATTGAAATTAGATTTTAAATACTTAGTGTGGTACATAAATATGTACTGATGTTCAGAATCTGCTATGAGCAGAATACTGACTTCAGTAGAGATTTATCTGCGAATTGGAAACGGGACTAAAATCGTTGTTTTAACCGTAGATACCTAAGTTTAGGAACTACCATTTGGGTATGTACTTAAATTAGGAAACTGTTATAATGTAACTAGTTTGACTAGAAACATTATCTCTGTATCAGTGTATAATCCGTTACAGATGTACCTTTATATTCTAGAACACTAAAGTGTTTTATTATATAAAGATGATATTGAGATAAACACATTAGATGTGAATAACAATATTTATATTTTGAATATAAGTAAATCTCAAACATATAACATGACAAACAAATAGCTCAAACTGATTTGATCAGATGAAACATATTATGGCATTGTTGTTTGGGACACAATTAAACAAGAATCGTATATCCACACTTTCGAAGAGTGGGTACTAGGACAAATTTGATTCTAATCAAATAAAGTCTACAAATCTAGTTTATTGGGCAAAGTGCCTAAAACAATATTTACTTGGTAAAATTGCAAATGCCACAGATCTGTTAGCCCTAGTTCATAGTGAAACAAGTGGGCCCATGTCTAGCTAGGCTAGAGGTGGATATGAATATTTCGTGACCTTTACGGATGTGTCATCGCGTAATGGTTATGTGTCTCTTTTGAAACACGTATCGTAAACTTTTACAGTTTCGACACGAAGTAGACAAACAGATCGGCTAAAATATAAAATCATCACGGTTAGACCATGATGAAAATACTTAAGCAATAAGTTTCTTATATACTTGAAAGAGTATAGTATTCTTTCAATGAGGACTCCTCCCGGAACACGTCAATTTTGACGGTGTGTCCGAACAGAGTAACCGAATTTTGTTGGACATGATAAGGTTAATCATGAGTCGCTCTGAGCTACCATTTCCTTCAACGGATAAGCTTTAAACGGTGCATAACTTATTTTGAATAAGGTTCCATAAAATCTGTTTGACATAATTCATATTAGATATGAACAAGAAAGAAACCGGGCCTCTCATTCCTGAATATTTGGGATGCTAGACATATGTTTGGATGAGACCAAACTAAAACCCAAATCGGATAAGTGCCAAATGTAGGTTATCTTAGGGATACCAAAAGTATAGTACTTATACAACTCACAAGAGAACAATTTAATTGTTGCTCACCATGCGGTTTTCCTAAGAGGAATACCTATATGCAGTGGTAAGTAAGAGGATAGTAAGACTCGATGAAAATCAGAGTAACACTATTCCTGGCACCAATTCCTTAATGGAACACAAATAATTCATCTAGGATAAAACTATACCAGTAATCCTCGAATACACAAGAACCGCGTAAGTCGGAGAGAGTCAGAAAACAACTTGGGGTATGGGTTTCTGATCTCATCTCATAAAGATGTCAATCTTATTGAGGTATACCAACTAACTATGTATGAGGAAGTGATACAAGGTATCGACTCCCTATTATGGCAAAGTGCCATAATATCCGAAATGGATTCCATGTATACCAACTAAGTTTGGACACTAGTTGATGTACCGCAAGGCATTGTGCCTATGGGTACTTTATAAGCCTTCAAGGAAGACATACATGGATAGAAACATACCAACGTACTAAGCTAGGCTTGTAGCGAAAAGGTATCGTTATCAACATTGTGTCGATTACGACGAAACCTTTTACCTGTTACCACGGTAAATCCATTTGGATAATACTTGCTTAAGCTGTATGTTTCATTTATGAAATATGACAGCTGAACGGGAAAATCGCTTTCCTTAAACGGAAACCTTTTGGAGGATGTTTACAACATCCTGTCAGTTTTGTCGTAACAAACTAGCAAACAAGGTTTGCAGGTTATTCGATCCATGTTTGGATTGAAGCAAGCATAGGTTCTTGGAATTATCGTTTTGATGTAATCATAATTGTTTATGATTTAATTCAAAACGAAATGATTCTTGTGTATAATAAGAGGTTAGTGGGAGTGCACTGACAGTGGTTGTCCTATAAAATAATGATAACATGTCATTTCTTGGAAATGATATTCCCATAATTACAATCGGTGAAAGCTTGGCTTTCGAGAAAATTCTCTGTAGAATTCTTGGGAGAATTTATTCTAGGAATAAAGATCTATTGGGATAGATTTAAAGTTGTTTACACTCTCCGAGAACCCATACATTGAAAAATGTACGCGACCTGGTGTCTCATACGCTTTGAGCATATGGATTCACAATCAGGCCAATCCAAGTGATAATCACTGGATTAAAGTTAAGAACATCCATTACTATCTTAGAGATCTAAGGATGCTGTGTTAAACTATGGAGAAGGAGAACTTGAAGTGACTGGGATCACTACTGCAAGTTTCCTAACCGATTAAACGACTATAAGTCAAAAACAACGGTACTATACAGTTTGAATAACAGAACAGTGAGCTGGAAATCTTCCAAGCAAGATACTGTTACCGAATAAACAACAAATGCGGGTTATTGCTGCTACTGAGGCAGCAATAAAAGCCATTTGGGTCGATAATAAATCTAATTAGATTAGATATAATTCTGTTAGCAGCTGAGCTAGGCTTCAGGGCAGCTAAAGAATAAACGGTCTCATCAACGATCTAGCTATATACTTCAGATATTCATCTGATTCGTTCAGATCATACATCGTGGCGATGTGATGATCGAATAAATCACATCAGATGATAATCATGCAAATCCGCTGACGAAAACCTTCTCAGCAGTTTGAGCCAACCGTACATAGTTCGGGTGTCAAACACTCGAGTGACTGGCTATAGGCCAAGTGGGAGATTGTTGGACAATTATGACCCATAGCGTCACTATTTGTACAGATCATGGTGTTGTTGTACAAATTAACAATGTGACAAATGAGATTGCTCTCTTATCATTTGTGATTAGATCACCAAGATGTATAAATGATATGAGGTCCTTATGATTTGTTCCTGGATTGAGATGATATGAGACAGTATCAGTCCATGAATCATTAAATATCCCTAGTCAGAGTATTATCGAGATTGGACATCGATAAATGCGTAAAAGACTAGTATTACACTTGTGCGCGTTATGAGGGCATAACGACATAGTTCTCATATATTTGGGTATAGGATACTCATGCAAGTGTAATAGGAGGTTGTGTTTTACCGATGGTACGGGAAACAGCTTCGCTCTGGATAGACCCCCTCAGAATTCCATTGGTAGTATGACTATGTGTCTATGGAAGTCCGAAATCAGGGTATGTGTATTTGGTCTTAACTTGAGACTTGCACCGCTAATACTTTCGACAATCAATATACTTTGGTTTTGGTCGTCCAGGGCTTTAACAGGTTCTGTGTACGCCTCTGCTGGGTATATTGATAATTGTGGTGTGTTGGGTGTGATGTCAAGACGGAAGTATCACTCCACTCATAGTGGAGATGATGGTCACGTAGGATACATGACTGGTTCTCTTATATGCTGCAGCTATCAGGATATTATGACTAGGTCATGTATATCGATTATAAAGACTAGTCACCAGGGATCCGATATATGCTTCGTACGGGGCAGACACAATTCCAGCTCAGGCCTAGCACGTGACATCCGATACTAGATCGAAATACGCAATACTACGTATACTACGCCTGATATAGATCGCTATATTCCTGTAAGGATATTTCTGGAGAATTGGGTAGGCATGACGCTTTTCTAGAATCCAACCTTGTCTTATAAATCGGTACAAATGTAGTACTAGGTACTTACGTGTTTGGATAGTCCGACGACCGAATTTACTACCAACATATCCGGGGATTTCATGGGTCACTTCCCGAAGATTCACCGATGACGTATGACTCGCACTTTAATTAATCTGGGATTAATAGATGAGAGAGAAAATTAATCTGGGATTAATTGCGGAGATATTTTATCTGGATAAAATATCAATAAAAGAGAGAGAACGATTAATTTGGAATTAATCGATAAAATTAATATATTCGATATATTAAACGAAATTGGATTTCGACGCGGAATTAAAATCGGATTTTAATTCGGGCGAACGAATTAATTTAGAATTAATTCGTTAGCGATGTGAATAGTGATTTCGCTAATCATAATCATTTAATTGCGTCGCAACAGAACATTCGTTAATTTGGAATTAGCGAACCCGAGCCCAAGAGTGTTTACGAGCGCATTCGCATTTCGAATTCGAGTGCAGCACGCAAGTCACATCAAGCGTCAAATCGCTAGTCGCATCTAGCGTCACATCATTCGTCAATCAAGTGATAGATGTCTTTCACTTTGAGTGATTGACACCAGTCACTATTTATTTATTGATGAGAAATGATGTGAGTGGTTGGAGCCTTAATGGCTTGACTTTTGGTAAATCAAATTAATTGATTTTTGGAAAATCAATTTTTGGTATTAGATACACAAATCCTTACCAACCAAATACAACCCTCTCTCTCTCACATCTTCTCCTCTCTCACACCCATTTGGGCATTTTCTTCTCTTCTGGTCTGCTCACTGCCGAGAGCTATAGGAGAAGGAAAGTGTTGATTTTTTTTGCAAAATCAAGGTGCTAGCACACATTCGGAGTTGTCCGTAGGTGATTGGGAAACCCACCTGTGGGCTTGGAATACCATTCGAGAAGCTTGGAGCTTCATGGAACCACACAAAGCCGAATTTGGAGGACCAATTTCAGCCACTGCCATGAGTATGTAGGAGGCAGAAAATGATTTTTTTCTTCACCTCATCACCTCAACCGATCATTGTGAGTATTCCGCAACTCATTGAATGTATTCACATGTGTTTTATGCTTGTTATTCGATCCTCGGGACCGTAGAAACTCCAACAGCTACAACACAGGCTAAGGAATCACGGTCTCATCAATGATCCAAGTATGTACTTCGATGGTTTCATCTGATTCGTGAGATCACACATCGTGGCGATGTGAAGATCGAAAAGATCGTTTCAGATGATAACCTTGCAGATCCGCTGACGAAAGCTTTATCTCAGCAAACGTTTGAGCGACCCGTATATAGTTCAGGTGTTGGAAACTTGAGTGATTGGCTATAGGCCAAGTGGGAGATTGTTAGACAATTATGACCCATAGCATCACTATTTGTAAAAGTCATGGTGTTTTTGTACAAATTAACTATGTGACAAAGGAAATTGCTCTTTTATCATTTTGTAATTGGAACTTGGATATATAAATGATAAAAGTCCATATGATTTGTACCAGATTAATAAGATATGAGACAGTATTAATCCACAAAAGGTTTAATCATTAAATATCCATAGTCGTAGTATTATCGAGATTGGACATCGATAATGCGAAATAGGCTAGTATTGCACTTGTGCGTGTTATAGAAGCTTAACGACATAGTTCTCATATATTTAAGTATTGGACACTTATGCAAGTGTGATGTGAGGTTCTGTTAGCCGTTGGACCGGGAACAGCTTCGCTCTGGATAGACCCCTCGGAATCCCATTGGTATTATGACTATGTGTCTATGGGAATCCGAATCAGGGTAGGTGTATGTGGTCTTAACCTGAGACTTGCAACGCTAATACTTGCGACAATCAGTACGCTTTGGTTTTGATCATTCGGAGCTTTAACAGGTTCTGTGTACGCCTCTTCTAGGTTTACTGAGAATCGTAGTGTATTGGGTGTGATGTCAAGATGGAAGTATCACTTCAGTCATATGGAGATGATGATCACGCAGGATACAGAACTAGTACTCTTAAATGATGCAGCTATCGGGAAAGTATGACTAGGTCATGATTATCCGATTATAGAGACTAGTTGCTAGTGATCCGATATATGCTTCGTACGAGGCAGACACAATTCCAGCCATAGGCCTAGCATGTGACATCCGATACTGGATCGTATTATGCAATACATTGTATACTACACCTGATACAGATTATATATTCCTCATTGAATATTTCTGGAGAATTGGGCAGGCACGGTGCTTTGTTAGAAGCCAACCATGTCTTGTAAATCAGTAAGAATTGTGTACCGGTTACGCGCGTGTCGGATAGTCCGACAACTGTATTTACTTCCAACATATCCATGGATCTCTTGGGTCGCTTCCCAAAGATTCACCAATGACATTTGACTCGAACAGAATTAATCTGGGATTAATTAAGAGAGAGAAAATTAATATGGGATTAATTACGACAAGAGTTAATATGGGATTAAATTCGTCTAGAAGAGAGAACGCGATTAATTTGGAATTAATCGATTAAATAAATTTAATAGTTAAATTGGATTTTTCTATTTAATTTATTTATTTGGGCTAAAATAATATATCGGATATATTAATTGAAATTGGATTTCAATACGAAATTGGATTTTAATTCAAACGAACGAATTAATTTGGAATTAATTCGTTAGTGACTATTGTAATAATTTTGCTACGTATTATTATTTAATTAAATTGGATTTAATTACGTCGCGACGGAAAATTCCTTTAATTGGATTAAACGAACCCGGGCCCAAAGTGTGTTGTGTAAGCTAACTTAAATTTGGAATTCAAAATTGGGTGGGACCCACAACTCACATCACTTGTCAAATTGTGATTGTGGTAGTTGGAAATAGTGATTGGATTATTTAAAACACACAACAACATAAAATCAAGTCAACTTTTGGAAAGTTACTATTCACTCATCCTCTCCATCTCTCTTGGCCGAACATGTTTCCTATTCTCCATGAATTTTTGTTACAAAAATTCACCATTGCTAGCACTTTGAGAGTTAAAAAAGGTGATAGGGAAACTCACCATTGAGTTTGGAATACAATTTAAAGCTTGAAGCTTCTACATCCAAATGAATTTTTGAAAATTCTCAACCGATCATTGTAAGTTATTCCGCAAACTTATCTTGATAATTCACACTACAAATCACGTTTAGAGATCTCGTGGCATGTGTAGGACACTAACAATAGGTGTGTGCATTTGATAGTTGTATATGTATTCAAATTATTAAGTTGCATAAGAAATGGTTATATTGCATAAGTGATGATAAATGAATATATGCATTAAGCAAAGTGTTATAATGATGAGCATGTCTTGGAAACTTTATTTAGGTTTTCATACTTAATTATTGATTTATTTCAAAAATGAGATTTACTTTTCAGTTTCTAAGAAGATAGCCAGTTTTCTTTAGAGTGAATTTTAGAAAAATGAAAGGTTTTAGAAAGTTTTTAATTTTGATACATGATTTTTATATTTTCGAGGCATGGGGGAAAATCCACCTCAGTATGCAACTTGATACAGACATGGAATTGACGGATGACATGTGCACATGTAGAGGACTGGGTGGACGGCGATACGTAACGTCCCCAAATCCTAGTTCAGGACTAGAGATGACAGATGCGTCTAGATCCTAGTTTCAGAGCTTGGAGGTAGTATAGATCCGCACCCCCAATTCTAGTTCAGTGGCTTGGGGGACGGCGATACATAACACCCCAAGACCACTAGTTTCAAGGAAAATAGTGGCATGCTTTGGGGGACGACGATACATAATGCCCCAAAGTCATGGATTTACACTTCTGGCTCTAGTTAGGCGTATGGGGGGACTGCGATACGTAACACCCCCATACGTCAAGTTTTTCAGAGACAATTAGTTTATAGATATCAGATTTCCAGAAAACAGTTTTCCAGATCAGATTTTCAGAAAAGAGAGTTTTTATGAACAGAACTTTTAGAAAGAAATGATTTTTACAAGAGAATAAGTTTTGAGAATGAGATTACAGATTTCAGATGTATTTTCCATCTAAACTTTCAAATCCAGTTTTAAAATCAGTTTTCAGACAAGATTTATAGAAAACCAGTTTTCAAGTAAAGTTTATAGAGATTTGGTTTTTAGAAGAGTTTTCCAATTTCAGTTTGGAATTCAGTTTTCAGAAATGACTTCCCGATTTCAATTTTCAGTTTTAGTTTTAGATTTAGATTGTGACAAGCATAGATATAAAGAGTTTTATAGTTTGAAATACGTGTTCAAGTTGCTGCATGAGAATATATATTTATAGAATTTGCAAAAGAATAAGAGAATTATGTTACATAATGAATTTTGATTATGCTATATATGTATTATGTGATTATGATGCATGAGTTAAGAGATATAGTAAGTAGTATATGAAGTATATATATATGGCTTTGCATGTATGATGGAATGCGTATGTACGAAGTGTGCGATGTTCATAGGTAACAGGTAAAGGAAAGGTTGTTACAAAGAAAGTTTTCAAAGAAGGTAAGATCGTATGTATGTATTTATAGCTTGTAAGGATGACAAGTCAACTAAGAGTTATGTTATAGAATGAAATCATTAATTCTGAATTATACATGTCGGATAAACGATTAAGATAAGACTTAGTAAGTATTGTTTTTAGAACTTGAATATAAGATGATAGACCAGACATTGGTAATAATAAATACATGGTAAGTTAAGGTAAGAGTTAAGGAAGTTAGAAAATTCCAGAACTTAAATAAGTAAACAATGGCAAAACAAAGATAATAAATATAACGAAATTGGCATAAGTAAATACAAACTTGAGGTAGAGATCAGACATTAGTAAGATTTCACGATAAATTTTAGTATACGAGTTATGAGTAGAGAAAGATAATTAACTTATCAATCTGAGGCTTTCTTTTCCAAATATGATTAAAGTAATGATATAAGTTAAGTTTTAAAAAATATTGGAAGTTTTTATTATTAGAATGCATGCATGGTTACTTACTTATGACTCACACCACAACAATTTGTTAGTTTTGCAGGTCAGTAGCAATCATACTGAGCCAGCAGGACATCAGTGAAGACTTTGAAAATAATGGATTGCCCCAATTACAATCAAGAGAGTCATTGAGTCATGGGTCAAGCTATGGGTCATCACGAACCCTTGCATTTGTATTTGTACTTGTATTGCATTTGTAAAGGATTATGTAATAGTATAATATTATTTTGAGTTCTGGTCGCAGACTAAGTGACTCACATTTTGTTTATTGAGTTATGGCCTGAGGCCAGATAAATGGTTGCATATATTTTGAGTTTGCATAAATAGTTTGTCTCAGGGTGCTGGCTATAAGCCATGTTGCATGATGTTCTGCATACATCATGCTGAAATTTTCGTCAGAATCAGAGGCTTATAGAGGCAGGATTAGCCTGTCTCCAGCCGGTAACATCCTGGCTGAGGCGGGATGTTACATTGTCCTGAGCATAGCTCTTACTCTTTCCAACAACTTTCTATTCATCCTTTCTGCCACACCATTTTGTTGAGGAGTGTATGGTGTAGTTGTCTACCTTTTGATGCCTTCTTGTTGACAATATGAATCAAAATCCTTGCTGTAATATTTTCCTCCATTATCTATCCTTAAACATTTGATTCTTTTCCAGTTTCTACTTCAATTTATGCTTTGAAGTTTCTAAAAACTGACATCACATCTGACTTGTTTATGATCTGGTACACCTAATATCTTCTAGAAAAGTCATTAATAAATGATACAAAATATTTTGCTTTCCCCAGAGATTGAACCAATGCTTCCCAAACATCAGAGTGAATAAAGTCTAAAATGGTTTTACTATGTGCACTTGACTTGCTGAATTTTAATATGTTTTGCTTACTTGTAACACAATGCTCACAAAACGGTAGACTAACCGCTTTCAAGCCTGAGAGTAGCTTTTAATTGACGAGAATTTTCATTCACTGTTCTGACATGTGGCATAGTTTCCGATGCCACAAAATAGAAGCTTCCTCTCTAGAATCCAGTGATGCTACTGATGCATTTGCTTCCTGAATCGCGTCTTCCAAGAGCATATACAAGTTTGCTGAGATATTTTCAGCTTTCAAGACTATAAGTGCTCCTTTCACCATTTTTAATATCACATTTTCAATAACGATCTTGTATCCGAGGTCATCTAACTGTCCAACTGACAGAAGATTTTTCTTTATTTCCACAACATGTCGAACATCTTGTACAGTGCGAATAGTACCATCGTACATCTTTATTTTGATGGCTCCAATCCCAATAATTTTCACGGCATGATCATTGCCTAGAAAAACCGATCCTCCAGAGACAAGTTCATAATGACATAACCATTCTCTCCTAGAGGTCATGTGCCATGTTTCTGCAGAATCAACTAACCATGCATCACTTATTTATTTTTTGCTATTATTGGACACCATTGATACTTCACTGTAAAGTGCGCCACCTTCTTCAGAAGTAATTGCAACACATCCCTGAGATTTTGTAGCAACATGAGCTTTTTCTCCACCATTCTTCAGATTCTAACAATCTTTCTTGATGTGCCATTTATTGCCACAATTATAGCATTTAATATTCTTCTTACTTTTTGATTTCGATCTGCGATGGTTTTGACTCCCACTTGAGCCACGTTCTGTTGATTTTCCTCTTATCATCGCCAATTTTCTACTTGTTGCGAACTAGATGATAAGTCTTCCTCATTTTTACGCCTAGACTCTTTTTCCAAAGCAACAGTTGCAGCTTCGTCAAAGACTAGTACTAGTGAAAACATTACTTGTCAAGTTGATGATAAGTTGATCATACGAATCAAACATACTTTGAAGTAGATTCCACGCACGTTCATTTGTTGATATATATAATCCAACACAATGAGTTGGGAAAATAATGTATTCAAGTTGTTGATGTGATCCGTCATGGATTTGGACTCACTCATTCAAATAGTGTAAAGTCTCATCTTCAAGAAGATCTTGTTGTGAAGTTACTTGACCTCGTACAATTTGGTAAGCGCATCCCAAATCTCTTTTGCAGTCATCTTCTCTGCAGCACTGGATAACACAGAATCTACTAAGGCTAGATGCAAGTTGCATATAGCGTTGTCATCCATATCCTTCTATTTTTCATCAGTTATTCCATCTGGTCTCTCTCCAATCGGCGCCAAGCAATTGTCTTTTCTCAAGATTATTTTTATTTTAAGTTTCCATAGGGAAATGTTGCTCTCTTTGAACTTCTCAATTTTGAACTTTCCTGCCATGTTTTTTATGACGATCAGCTTCTCACTTAAACTGGCTTTTACTATTTCACCGTGAATAATACCGTATAAGATACCGTATATGTGAATATTACCATATATGTGAACAGCATCGTATAAATGAATAATATCGTATACATGTATAGTACCGTATACGTGAATAATATCATATACATGAATAATACCATATACGTGAATAGTATTATACCACTATTAGGGGATCGTGGGCTAAAGCTGACACATAAGTAAAGTGAAATTGAGAATATTTATTAGTTCATGAGGTTTTTCCTACCATATAACAATACAATAATACTTATGAAGCTTAGCCTACTATAAATCTTAACAATAAAATAAAGCAATAAGACACTGATTTAACGTAGTAAAACCCTCAATGTGAGGGAAACATCCACGGGCAAATGTAGAAGGATTTCACTATAGTGGAAAGAATTTTACCACCTCTCTCTAAACACAATGAGTGTACAATCTCACACTCTTTTAGAATATGACAACTACAACTCTCTCACAAACTCTTAAGAAGAAACTATATTTTCTCTTAGAATACGGAGGATTTGGTTGAGAATGAGATAAATAAAATAATGAAATGAAGCCTCTATTTATAGGCATGTGATTCACTGTGCAAATAGTGAAATCTATTTTTTTATTATTTTCTTTTTAAACATGTGGGACCCACCCAATATAATTAATTAATTTATTTTTTATTCATGCTTTCGGTGCATGTGATGTCTTTATTTTAATAACAAATTCTTAAATAATCATTTATTTGAAGTTTTTTTTAATTATGTTTGATTATGTTTGCCTTACTATACTTCTACTGCTCTCACCTCTATTATTGAGTAGAAATGGAATTAGAAAAATAAAACCATAATATATTAATTTTGAATTTTCGTTTAAGCTTGTCCGTATATGGTCCTATTTTTTTCATTATAGCTTATGGCCAAGGGTCTTAAAGTTTTTTTTTTTTATTATAATATTTTGCTATGATTAGAGATGTCCAATAAACTGTGACATGTCAGTCTAGCATATCAGAAGTGAGTCCATGCGAGCTCATATGCCATGACGGCCCGACCTATTGAGTTGGTTGGTCGTGTCATGTCGTGACACGCTCAAAAGTGGTTCTTTACTCTCAAGTATAAGAGTGTCGAAGTAATAAAATAACCGGTAAGTTGGGGTCGATCCACAAGGAATAGATTTAGTAAAATAAAATAACAATTAAGTAAAAATAAAAAGGCTTGATTTGTTTGAAGTGATTGGAGATTTTAGATTGGACGACAATAATAAAAGAAAATACTAGAATTAAGGGATCCACTTTTAGTATTTTAAATATAGAAATCTCACTTTTTAAAATATATAAATTGTCATTATTACGCAATTAATTTATTTCAGGAATTAATTATGCCAAAATATATAAAACCAGCCATAAAGGCGGTGATAACTTTTATATATAACAAGTCCAGTTAGGTACTTAATTATGTCAAATAAATAAAACCAGTCATATAGGCGGTATCAAAGTTTGTCAATAATTAATCCAGATTTAAATTAATTATTAATCATTAGATTATAATTTATATATTATAATATAAGTGAGATTAATTTATATTTTTATTTTAAAAACTTCACCATTTTCCCCAACAAAATGAAATTAGCTACTCATAATTTGAATAAAAACACATATAATTTTATTGCTGAAAGAAAAAGAAATTATAAGAAAAATAAAATACATAAGAGCTGGATCTCTTCACAAAACCTCAGATAGAATTCTATGGAGGATGCTGCTAAAACTAAGGTGTTGAGCACCTCTTGCTTGCTAAGAGCTTGCAAATTGCAAGCTGTTAGCAATAATATTTCTTTTTTCTTTTGTTGCCATCACCGAAAGGTGATGGAAACTTTTTTTTTTTAATAATATAAATATTATAATATATATATATATATATAAAATCTTGGTGAGACCTCAAATATAATATATATATCAAAGATTTTATATATAAAATCTTGGTGGATCTTCCTATTCAAAATATAAATTATGTTATTATAAATTCTGGCCGAATACTACAAGGATTATTGGGGAAATTTTGTTGCAAAATTTCTCCATTGCTACCACACAAAGATTCATACTAGGTGATTGGGAAACCATCCTTTGAGTTTGGAATCTCAACCTTCAAGCTTGGAGCTTCAACAAACACTTCAAAGAGGAGATCTTGGAGCACTTCTCAAAGCAAAATTTTTGTTATCAACACAACCATCCATCCGCTCATTGTAAGTATATTTCCGCTATACTTCTTTTAGTATTCACATTATTTCATGCTTGATTTGATCTTGGGATGACCTTAGAAACCAAGAATGGTATCATGGAGCCTATTTGAGCATGAAATTTGATTAGGGTTTATATACTAAAATTTGGGTAAATTTGATTTGAGCATGATTTGATCAAATTGTTTGTTTGAGTATGCTTGCATATTGATAACTTAGAGTTATATATGATCAATTTGATGAAAAATTAATTGGATTAATTTTCCCCAATTTTGTTGGCTTGGCCGAAACTAGTGGAACCCTAGGTCATAGTGATTTTTTGTTTTTTTAAACCATTGGATGTGTTTAAATGCATGATAAATATTGATTTGTGATTTAATTAGATTGAAATCAAAATCGAATTTAAAAATCCCTAATTGCCGTGACCATAGAAGCATGAAAATGACTTGATTTTGTTTCAATCATGTTGGACATGAATTGAAAATATTAAAGCATGATTAATTGATCAAATTAGTATTTTGGAAATGTTGATTTAAATAATTAATTATGGCTAAACACTTTAATTAATTAAATTGTGAAATTGGAATTTTAGAATTTAATTTATGGGCTTAATTTGGAATTGGGCTAAAAAATGTTGTATTTGGGCCTAATGGGCTTGGTTGGGCCAAGTTGGGTTAGGACAATTGGATTGAATCCAAATGGGCCTAAACCATTTCATTAAGTCCAAATATAATATATGGACCTTTAAACATTTAATTGGGTTTATTGGGCCAAAATTGATTTCTTGGCAAATAAGGTGATTCCTTAATTGGGCCTTGGTATTTGGGTTTGACCCATATTGACCAAAGCCCATGCCTTAAGAAATTAATTGAAAGCCCATTTGACTTTAATTAAATGAACATTGGATATTAATTGGGCTTTGAGACCCATTAAGATTAGATTTAGAATCTAAGTCGTAAAGGCGCATTAAAAGTGTAATTATTTAATTTGTAATTAAATAAAGAATTAGTATTGAATACAAATTAAATCAGATTTAAAATTATAGTTCGATATAATTCAAGAATTCGTACTTTGAGTACTTATTCTTAAATGAATTGGACTCGCACAAATCAAATCGTTGTTTGAACATTGGATGATCATTTAACTCTAAGATTAATTAATTGGATTACATTTATTGAATAACATGCTTTGTGTGAATACATGGATATGTTGTATGAATAATGTATATCGGATGTATATTAGATGGGTGAGGGCAATTTTGGAAATTGTTGTAATAAATTTAGAATTTATTAAATTGGACATGCGTGTCAACCTTTATCTTTCGATTCTTTGTAATTCTCTTCTCACCTAATTCCCCTCAATGTTAATAAGGTTTCTGTTAGACAATTATGACCTTAACGTCACTATTTGTAAAAGACATTGTGGTTTTTGTACAAATTAATTATGTATGTCTCCAGTGCGGGAAGCGGGGTCACTGGAAGTGTGACTGCCGTGAGTACAAGACACACATGAAGGAAATCAAAGCGGGCAAGACACCGGCTTCAGGTATGTTTGTTATAGAAATAAACATGTCTACTACTAGTTTTAAAAATTGGATTTTTGATTCTGGTTGTGGTACTCATATATGTACTGATGTGCAGGATTTGCAGATTAGCAGGAGACTGGCCTCGGGAGAGATTGACCTTCGCGTTGGAAATGGGACACGAGTCACTGTTTTGGCCGTTGGCACTTTTGTTTTGGAACTGCCCTCGGGGCATGTACTTAAACTTACATACTGTTATTATGTACCTAGTTTGACTAGGAATATTATTTCTGTATCTATGTTAGCCCAATGTGGGTACACTTTTGTATTTAGAAACACTGGGTGTTTTATATATAAAAATGATATGGAAATTTGCACTGCTGATGTAAATAATGGTCTATATATTTTGAATATGAATCAATCTCAAACATATAATGTAACAAACAAAAGCCTTAAAGTAAGTAACAAAGATGAAACTTATATGTGGCATTGTCGTCTGGGACACATAAACAAGACACGTATATCCACACTTTCGAAGAGTGGGTACTTGGACGGATTTGATCCAAATTCATATGACGTCTGCGAATCTTGTTTATTAGGCAAGATGCCTAAATCACCTTTTAGCGGTAAAGGTGCACGTGCCACCGAACTGTTAGCCCTTGTTCATAGTGACGTATGTGGGCCCAAGTCTAGCCAGGCTAGAGGTGGATATGAATACTTTGTAACCTTTACGGATGATGCATCGCGTTATGGTTATGTGTATCTTATAAGACACAAGTCAGAAACTTTTGAGAAATTCAAAGAGTTTCGACACGAAGTTGAAAAATAGACCGGCAAAAGTATTAAGACATTACGGTCAGACCGTGGTGGCGAATACTTAAGCAATTAGTTTCTTGATTATTTGAAAGAATATGGTATTCTTTCACAGTGGACTCCTCCTGGAACACCGCAATTAAAAGGTGTGTCCGAACGGAGAAACTGAACTTTGTTGGACATGGTAAGGTCTATGATGAGTCGCACAGAGCTACCTATTTCCTTCTGGGGATATACATTGAACAGTACAATACTTATTTTGAATAAGGTTCCGTCAAAGTCTGTTCAACAGACTCCGTATGAAATATGGACAGGAAAGAAACCAGGTTTCTCATTCCTGAAGATTTGGGGTTGCTGGGCATACGTCAAACGTTTGGAAGGTACCAAACTTGAACCCAAATCGGATAAATGCCTATTCGTAGGATATCTTAGGGAAACTAAAGGATATTACTTCTATCACCCCACAAGAGAACAAAGTTTGTGTTGCTCTACATCCGGTTTTCCTTGAGAATGAATTCCTAAATGCAATAATAAGTGGGAGGAAAGTAGAACTCGATGAAAATCGGAGTGATACTGTTCCTGGCACATAATCCTTAACAGAACATTAACAGTCCATCAGGGATGAGACTGTACCACAATCTTCGAATACACAAGGACCGCATAGGTCGGAAAGAGTCAGAAAACAACCTGAGAGGTACGAGTTTCTGATCTCACCTCATGTGGATATTAATCTTATTGAGGAAGACGAGCCGGTTACGTATGAGAAGCGATACAAGGTATCTACTCCGGTTTGTGGCAAGATGCCATGAATTCCGAAATGGATTCCATGTACACCAACCAAGTTTGGACACTGGTTGATGCACCAGAAGGTGTAAAGCCTATTGGTTGCAAATGGGTCTTCAAGAGGAAGACTGACATGGATGGCAACTTACAAACGTACAAAGCTAGGCTTGTAGCGAAAGGGTATCGTCAACGACATGGTGTCGATTACGATGACACTTTTTCACCCGTTGCCATGATTAAATCCATTCGGATAATGCTTGCTATTACAGCATATTTCGATTACGAGATATGGCAGATGGATGTCAAAACCGATTTCCTTAACAGAAACCTTTTGAAGGATGTTTATATGCAACAACCTGACGATTTTGTCGTACGAAGACTTGCAAACAAGGTTTGTAAGTTAAATCGATCCATTTATGGATTGAAGTAAGCATCGCGTTCTTGGAACCAGCGTTTTGATGAGATCATAAAAGAATATGATTTCATTCAAAACGAGGATGATCCTTGTGTATATAAGAAGGTTAGTAGGAGCGCACCGACATTCATTGTCCTTTACGTTGATGATGTATTGCTTATTGGAAATGACATTCCCATGTTAACATCGGTGAAAGCTTGGCTTGCATTAAAATTCTTCATGAAGGATCTCGGAGAAGCAGCCTTTATTCTAGGAATAAAGATCTACCGAGATAGATCTAGAAAGCTGCTTGGACTCTCCCAGAGCACGTACATTGACAAAGTGTTGAAGAGATTCAACATGGATCAGTCCAAGAGGGGACTTTTGCCAGTGTCACATGGTGTCACTCTATCTAAGGACATGTGTCCTAAAACTCAAGATGAGAGAGACAACATGAGTCGGATTCTGTTCGCCTCGGTAGTCGGATCGATCATGTATGCCATGATATGTACGCGACCTGATGTCTCGTATGCTTTGAGCATGTGTAGTCGCTATCAGGCCGATCCAGGTGATGGTCACTGGATGGCGGTTAAGATTATCTTAAAGTATCTTAGACGAACTAAGGATGCTTTCTTAATCTATGGAGATGGAGAACTTGAGGTAACTGGGTATACCGATGCAAGTTTCCAAACTGATAAAGACGACTGCAAGTTGCAATCCGAGTACATATTTTGTTTGAATAACGAAGCAGTAAGCTGGAAATCTTCCAAGCAATAGACTGTTGCCGATTCAACAACAGAAGCGGAGTATATTGCTGGAATTGAAGCAACAAAAGAGGCATTTTGGATCCATAAATTCCTAATTGGATTAGGAGTAGTTCCGTTAGCAGCTGAGCCCGTTCCATTGTATTATGACAATAACGGGGCTATAGCGCAGGCTAAGGAACCGCGGTCTCATCAACGATCCAAGCATGTTCTTCGACGTTTCCATCTGATTCGTGAGATCATACATCGTGGTGATGTGAAAATCGAGAAGGTCGCATCAGAGGACAACATTGCAGATCCGCTGATGAAAGCTATTAAAAGTTTGAGCGACATGTACATAGTTCAGGTATTAGATGTTTGAGTGACTGGCTATAGGCCAAGTGGGAGTTTGTTAGACAATTATGACCCATAGCGTCACTATTTGTAAAAGACATTGTGGTTTTTGTACAAATTAATTATGTAGCAATGAAATTGCATTTTATCATTTTGTAATTTGATTACTTAAATATATAAATGATAAAAGTCCCTATGATTAGTTCCGGATTATAAGATATGAGACAGTATCAATCTACAAAGGTTTAATCATTGAATATCCCTAGTCGTTGTATTATCGAGACTGGACATCGATAATACGGAATAGACTAGTATTGCACTTGTGCGTGTTATGGAAGCGTAACGACATAGTTCACATATATTTAAGTATTGGATACTTATGCAAGTGTGATAAGAGGTTGTGTTTACCGATGGTACGGAAATAGCTTCGCTCTGGATAGACCCCTCGGAATCCCATTGGTAGTATGACTATGTGTCTATGGAAATCCGCATCAGGGTAGGTGCAATTGGTCTTAACTTGAGACTTGCATCGCAAGTACTTACGACAATCAATACGCTTTGGTTTTGGTCGTCCAGGACTTTAACAGGTTCTGTGTACGCCTCTTCTGGGTTTATTGAGAATCGTAGTGTATTGGGTGTGATGTTAAGATGGAAGTATCACTTCAGTCATATGGAGATGATGATCACGCATGGATACAGAACTGGTACTCTAAATTGGTTGCAACCATCGAGATAATATGACAAGGTCATGATTATCCGATTAAAGAGACTAGTTGCTTGTAGTCCGATATATGCTTCGTACAGGGCAGATACTATTCCAGCCCCAGGCTTTGCATGTGACATCCGATACTGGATCACAATACGCAATACTACGTATACTACGCCTGACATAGATTAAATATTCCTTTAAGAATATTTCTGGAGAATTGGGTAGGCACGGTGCTTTGCTAGAAGCCAACTATGTCTCGTAAATCGGTAAAAATGTAGTACGAGGTACGTACGTGTTCGGAAAGTCCGACGACCGGATTTACTGCCAATATATCTAGGGATCTCATGGGTCGCTTCCCGAAGATTCACCGATGATGTATGATTCAAACATAATTAATCTGGGGTTAATTACGGAGAGATTTTATCTAGGATAAAATTCTATAAGAAGAGAAAGAATGATTAATTCGGAATTAATCGATAAAATAATGTATTCGATATATTAAACGATATTAGATTTCGATGCGGAATTAAAATTGGATTTTAATTCGGGCAGACGAATTAATTTAGAATTAATTCGCGAGCGACGTGAATAGTAATTTTACTAGGTATAATTATTTAATTAAATTTGATTTAATTACGTCGCAACGGAAAATTCGTTAATTCAGAATTAACGAACCCGAGCCCAGAATGTGTTTGCGGGCCCACTCGCATTTTGAATTAAAGTGGGGCCCACAAGTCACATCGCTTGTCACATCACTAGTCACTTTAATGATGGAAGTCTTGTCAACCTTTTTGGTGAAAGGCATCTAGTCATTTTGTGATGAGAGTTGGTGAGAGCCTTTAATGCCTTTTTCCCTCCAATTTGGCTTTTGACTTTTGGAAAGTGATATACCAAATTTGGGTGAGATTTTTGAATTAGTTGTTTAGAAAACAAAACATACAAAAATTGAAACTCTCTCTCTCTCCCAAGAACACCAAAAACCGTGAGCCTCATTTGGTGATAGGAAATTTTGTATCAATTTTTCCTAAGCTAACACTTGAAGGAATTCATACAAAGGTGATAGGGAAACTTTCCCATTGAGCTTGGAATCTCAATACACAAAACTTGGAGCTTGGATTCAACAAACAAAAGGGGACCTTGGCCGAACTTCAATGGATTTTTTTGTGTGTTCAATGTGTCCAATATCCGTTCATTGTAAGTATGATTCTGCCATACTTCTTTATGTATTCACTTTATTTCTATTGCTTGAATGATCTTGGGAATGCCTTAGAAACCAACAGTTTCTTTAATTGTATTATGTAATTGGGTATAAGTTAGAATAGTGCTAGACAGGGAGAGAAAATGGAGTGATTTGTTATAGGAACAATTTGTGAGATATCCATCCGCATATCATTATTAATTTATTTACCGCGTCTTATTATGCTTTTAGAATGCATGCTTAAGGGTGTATGATGAGACCTAATCAAAGATAATAATTGGTTTCCAATTTACGTGAAAAACCGTCAACAAATATTAAGCATTTTCCTTCCATTGAGTGATTCATTCTCAAGATCCAAGATTGGCATTGGTTTGTTGGCCAAAGTCAAGACCTTTGTCCATCACGGATGTGTTTGAATCATGAAGGCTTTGTTCCATATCGTATGTCTTGTCCAAGTTGTGATTTGTTGGCCAAAGTCAAGATCACTTCTTGTCCATCGACATCGATTAAGAAGCTTTCCAAAGTCAATTGGTCCCGCTTAACTGGAATCATTAAGCTTGTTGTCCCAAAGCCAAGGCTTAGTTGATTCAGAGGAAAAAGGTTAGGAAAATATATTGGATATATTGGCATATATATTGTATATATGTTTCGGACTTGGAGGTCCACCTACCAGATCTAGGAATTGGATGAGATCCAATTGATCTTAGAGATCTACCTAGTTAAATATCATACAGGTTGTTGGCCAAAGTCAAGGTTGTGTGTTATTTAAAGGGATCATAGCCCACTAGGAAACTAGGTTTCCCGAGTACTCAACAGAGGGTTAGAGGCTCGCCGAAAAATAATGGGAGGCCAGTATTGAATTTGTAATTTCGTTCAAATACTCGGCATTACGCGCTTTCAAATTATTTCGTCAATTATATATTTATTAGTTGGACTATTATTCTATTATTTTTCTTGTAACAGTTGGACTGTACCCAAATATCGTTAATTGAATAGTTTGACTATTGCAATTAAGATGGCTGGAAAGATCGGAGTTAGAGACATTATCATCGGTGAAAATATCTTTAATGGCGCGAACTTTCCTGATTGGGATATGGACAAGAAAGAAACCGGGTTTCTCATTCCTGAAGATTTGGGGATGTTGGGCATACGTCAAACGTTTGGAAGGTACCAAACTTAAACCCAAATTGGATAAATGCCTATTTGTAGGATACCCTGGGGAAACCAAAGGATATTACTTCTATCACCCAGAAGAGAACAAAGTATTTGTTGCTCTACATGCGGTTTTCCTTGAGAAGGAATTCCTAAATGCAGTGGTTAGTGGGAAGAAAGTAGAACTCGATGAAAATCGGAGTTATACTGTTCCTGGCACAGAATCCTTAACGGAACTTGAACAGTTCATCAGGGATGAGACTGTACCATAATCTTCGAATACACAAGAACCGCGTAGGTCGGAGAGAGTCAGAAAACAACCTGAGAGGTATGGGTTTCTAATCTCACCTCATGTGGATATTAATCTTATTGAGGAAGACGAACCGTCTACGTATGAGGAAGCGATACAAGGTATCAACTCCGGTTTATGGCAAGATGCCATGAAGTCCGAAATGGATTCCATGTACAACAACCAAGTTTGGACACTGGTTGATGCACCCGAAGGCGTAAAGCCTATTGGTTGCAAATGGGTCTTCAAGAGGAAGACCGACATGGATGGCAACATACAAACGTACAAAGCTAGGCTTGTAGCGAAAGGGTATCGTCAACGACATGGTGTCGATTACGATGAAACCTTTTCACCTGTTGCCATGATTAAATCCATTCGAATTATACTTGCTATTGGTGCATATTTCGATTACGAGATATGACATATGGATGTCAAAACCAATTTTCTTAACGGAAAACTTTTGGAGGATGTTTATATGCAACAGCCTGACGATTTTGTCGTACCAAAACATGCGAACAAGTTTTGCAAGTTAAATCGATCCATTTATGGATTGAAGCAAGCATCGCGTTCTTGGAACCAACGTTTTGATGAGATCATAAAAGAATATGATTTTATTCAAAACAAGGATGATCCTTGTGTATATAAGAAGGTTAGTGGGAGCGCACTGACATTCATTGTCCTATATGTCGATGATGTATTGCTTATTGGCAATGACATTCCCATGCTACAATCAGTGAAAGCTTGGCTTTCATTAATATTCTCCATGAAGATATGGGAGAAGCAGCCTTTATTCTAGGAAAAAATCTACCGTGATAGATCTAGAAAGCTGCTTGGACTCTCCCAGAGTATATATATTGACAAAGTGTTAGAGATTCAACATGGATCAGTCCAAGATGGGACTGTTGCCAGTGTCACATGGTGTCACTCTATCTAAGGACATGTGTCCTAAAACTCAAGATGAGAGAGACAACATGAGTCGGATCCTGTTCGCATTGGCAGTCAGATCGATCATGTATGCCATGATATGTACGTGACTTGATGTCTCGTATGCTTTGAGCATGTGTAGTGGCTATCAGGCCGATCCAGGTGATGGTCACTGGATAGCGGTTAAGAACATTCTTAAGTATCTTAGACGAACTAAGGATGCCTTCTTAATCTATGGAGATGGATAACTTGAGGTAACTGGGTATACCGATGCAAGTTTCCAAACCGATAAAGACGACTGTAAGTCGCAATCCGGGTACATTTTTTGTTTGACCAACGGAGCAGTAAGTTGGAAATCTTCCAAGCAAGAGACTGTTGCTGATTCAACATTAGAAGCAGAGTATATTGCTGCAGCTGAAGTAGCAAAAGAGGCAGTTTGGATCCGTAAATTCCTATTGGATTAGAAGTAGTTTCTTTAGTAGCTGAGCCCGCTATAGCGCAGGCTAAGGAACTACGGTCTCATCAACGATCCAAGTATGTTCTTCGACGTTTCCATCTGATTCGTGAGATCATACATCATGGCAATGTGAAGATCGAGAAGGTCGCATCAGAGGACAACATTACAGATCCACCGACGAAAGCTATTCCTCAGCAAAAGTTTGATCGACATGTACATAGTTCAGGTGTTAGATGCTTGAGTGACTGGCTATAGGCCAAGTGGGAGATTGTTGGACAATTATGACCCATAGCGTCACTATTTGTAAAAGACATTGTGGTTTTTGTACAAATTAACTATGTGACAATGGAAATTGCATTTTATCATTTCATAATTAGATTACTTTAATATATATAAATGATAAAAGTCCTTATGATTAGTTCCGGATTATAAGATATGAGACGATATCAATCCACGAAGGTTTAATCATTAAATATCCCTAGTCGTAGTATTATCGAGACTGGACATCGATAATGCGGAATAGACTAGTATTGTACTTGTGAGTGTTATGGAAGCGTAACAACATAGTTCTCATATATTTAAGTATTTGATACTTATGCAAGTGTGATAGGAGGTTGAGTTTACCGATGGTAGGGAAGCAGCTTCGCTCTGGATAGACCCCTCGGAATCCCATTAGTAGTATAACTATGTGTCTATGGGAATCCGAATCAAGGTAGGTGTATTTGGTCTTAACCTGAGACTTGCATCGCTAGTTCTTGCGACAATCAATGCTTTGGTTTTGGTCGTCCGGGACTTTAACAGATTATGTGTACGCCTCTTATGGGTTTATTGAGAATCTTAATGTATTGGGTGTGATGTCAAGACGGAAGTATCACTTCAGTCATATGGAGATGATGATCATGCAGGGATATAGAACTGGTACTCTAATGTGTTGCAACCATCGGGATAATATGACAAGGTCATGATTATCAAATTAAAGAGATTAGTTGTTTGTGATCCGATATATGCTTTGTACGGGGCAGACACTATTCCAGTCCCAGGCCTTGCATGTGACATCAGATACTGGATCCGAATACGTAATAATTTGTATACTACGTCTGACATAGATTACATATTCCTTAAAATAATATTTGTGGAGAATTGGTAGGCACGACGCTTTGCTAGAAGCCAACCATGTCTCGTAAATCGATAAGAACGTGGTACGAGGTACGCACGTATTCGGATAGTTCGACGACTGAATTTACTGCCAACATATCCAGAGATCTCATGGGTCGCTTCCCGAAGATTCACCGATGACGTATGACTCGAGAAAAATTAATCTAGGATTAATTACGGCGAGAATTTATTTGGGATAAAATTCAATTAGAAGAGAGAGAACGATTAATTTGGAATTAATCGATAAAATAATAAATTCGATATATTAAATGAAATTGGATTTTGACGCGAAATTAAAATTGGATTTTAATTCGGGCGAACGAATTAACTTAGAATTAATTCATGAGCGACTTTAACGGTAATTTTGCTAGGCATAATTATTTAATTAAATTTGATTTAATTAAGTCGCAACGGAAAATTCATTAATTCGGAATTAACGAACCAGAGCCCGAGATGTGTTTGCGGGCCCACTCCGATTTTGAATCAAGTGGGGCCCATAAGTCACATCACGAGTCACATCAAATGTCACTTAAGTGATGGAATTCATGGCAACTTTTTGGTGATAGACATCTAGTCACTTTAGTGTTGGGAAATATCTAAGTCCCGGGATCGATTATCAAGCATAAAACAACATGTGAATACATCGAGGAAGTTGCGGAATACTTACATCGAGCGGTTGAGCAATGCGACGAAGAAAAAAACTTCAAGTTTTCCTTCCTAGAGCTCACGGCAGTCCACTGTTTTGGCTCTCCAAGATTCGGCCATTGCAAGATCCATCAAGCTCCAAGCTTTGTTTGATGATTCCAAGCTCACAAGTGGGTTTCCCTATCACCTTTGTATGTCTCCATAGTGTGCTAGCACTCTTGATTTTTGCCACAAAAATCATCACTTCCTTCTCTTTGGTCTCGGCAGTAAGCAAAAACCAGGAAAAAAAAAAACAGCCCCTTGTGGGCGTGAGAGAGGGAGGAAGAAAGAGAAGAGAGAATGTGTTGGTTGGTTGCCAAATGTGTATCTAATACACTTTTTAATTTCCAAATTAATTTATCAATTTATTTGCTTTCCAAAAGTCAAACAATAATGCCAACCAACTCCATCAACTATTCACATCACTCAATCAATCAAGTGACAAGTTCTCACATCACTCAAAGTGACTAATGATTTGACATTTAAAATGTGACTAGTGATTTGACGTTTGATGTCACTTGCGTGCCGCACTCAAATTCGAAATGCGAATGCGCTCGCAAACACTCTCGGGCTAGGGTTCATTAATTCCAAATTAACGAATTTTCCGTTGCGACGTAATTAAATAATTATGCCTAGCAAAATCACTATTTACGTCGCTAACGAATTAATTCTAAATTAACTCGTTCGCCAGAATTAAAATCTAATTTCAATTCTGCGTCGAAATCCAATTTCGTATAATATATCGAATATATTATTTTATCGATTAATTCCAAATTAATCGTTCTCTCTCTTTAAATGATATTTTCCCAGATAATATCTCCTTAAATAATCCCAGATTAATTTTCTCTCTCATCTAATTAATCCCAGATTAATTAAGTACGAGTCATACGTCATCGGTGAATCTTCGGGAAGCGACCCATGAGATCCTCAGATATGTTGGCAGTAAATTCGGTCGTCGGACTATCCGAACACGTACGTACCTAGTACTACGTTTGTACCAATTTACAAGACAATGTTGGCTTCTAGCAAAGCGCCATGCCTACCCAATTCTCCAGAAATATCCTTACATGAATATGTGATCTATATCAGGCGTAGTATACGTAGTATTGCGTATTTCGATCCAGTATCGGATGACACGTGCTAGGCCTGGGGCTGGAATTGTGTCTGCCCCGTATGAAGCACATATCGGATCTCTGGTAACTAGTCTATATAATCAGATAAACATGACCTAGTCATTTTATCCCGATGACTGCAGTATATAAGAGAACCAGTTCTGTATCCTACGTGACCATCATCTCCACTATGACTGGAGTGATACTTCCGTATTGACATCACACCCAACACACTACGATTCTCAATATACCCAGCAGAGGCGTACACAGAACCTGTTAAAGCCCTGGACGACCTAAAACCAAAGTATATTGATTGTCGCAAGTATTAGCGGTGCAAGTCTCAGGTTAAGACCAAATACACCTACCCTGATTCGGACTTCCATAGACACATAGTCATACTACCAATGGAATTCCGAGGGGTCTATCCAGAGCGAAGCTGTTTTCCGTACCATCGGTAAAACACAACCTCCTATTACACTTGCATGAGTATCCTATACCTAAATATATGAGAACTATGTCGTTATGCCCTCACAACGCGCACAAGTGTAATACTAGTCTTTTGCGCATTATCAAAGTCCATCTCGATAATACTTTAACTAAGGATATTTAATGATTATACCTTCGCGGATTGATACTGTCTCATATCATCTCAATCCAGGAACTAATCATAAGGACCTCATATCGTTTATATATCTTGGTGATCTAATCACAAATGATAAGAGTAATTTCCCTTGTCACATAGTTAATTTGTACAACAACACCATGATCTATACAAATAGTGACGCAAGGGGTCATAATTGTCCAACAATCTCCCACTTGGCCTATATCCAGTCACTCGAGTGTCCTACACCCAAACTATGTACAGTTCGCTCAAATTACTGAGAAAAGACTTTCTTCTGCGGATTTACATGACTATCATCTGATGCAATTTATTCGATCATCACATCGCCACGATGTATGATCCGAACGAATCAGATGAATATCGAAGAATATATCTGGATCGTTGATGAGACCATTAATTTTTTAGCCTGAGCTGTAGCCTAGCTCAGCTGCTAACAGAACTATTCTAATCCAATTAGATTTATTATCGACCCAAATGGCTTCTATTGCTGCCTCCTGAACTGATAACCCGCTTGTGTTGTTTATTCGGTAACAGTATCTTGCTTGGAAGATTTCCAGCTCACTGTTCCATTATTCAAACTGTATAATACCAATTTTACGACTTATAGTCGTTTTTTATCGGTTAGGAAACTTGCAGCAGTGATCCCAGTGACTTCAAGTTCTCTTTCTCCATAGTATAAGACAGCATCCTTAGTTCCTCTAAGATACTAAAGGATGTTCTTAACATCAATCCAATGACTATCACTTGGATTGGCCCGATTGTGAATCCATATGCTCAAAGCGTATGAGACACCAGGTCGCGTACATTTATTAATGTATGATTTCTCGGAGAGTGTCAACAACTTTAAATCTATCCCAGAAGATCTTTATTCCTAGAATAAAGGTTGATTCTCCCAAGAATTATACAGAGAATTTTCTCGAAAGCCAAGCTTTCACCGATTGTATTATGGGAATATCATTTCCAAGAAATGACGTATTATCATTACTTAGGACTTTCACTGTCAGTGCGCTCCCACTAACCTCATTATATACACAAGAATAATTTTCGTTTTAAATTAAATCATAAACCATTATGATTACATCAAAACGATAGTTCCAAGAACCCAATGCTTGCTTCAATCCATCTATGGATCGAATAACCTGCAAACCTTGTTTGCTAGTTTTGGTACGACAAAACCGTCAGGATGTTGTAAACATCCTCCAAAAGGTTTCCGTTAAGGAAAGCGATTTTGACGTTCAGCTACCACATCACATAAATGAAACATGCAGCATCAGCAAGCATTATCCAAATGGATTTAACCATGGCAACATGTAAAAGGTTTCGTCGTAATCGACACAATGTTGATAACGATACCTTTTCGCTACAAGCCTAGCTTTGTACGTTGGTATGTTTCCTTCCATGTATGTCTTCCTTGAAGACTTATATAGTACCAATATGCACAATGCCTTGCGGTACAACATCTAGTATCCAAAATTGGTTGTTTTATACGGAATCAATTTCGGACTTCATGGCACTTTGCCATAATAGGGAGTCGATACCTAGTATCATTTCCTCATACGTAGTCAGTTCGTATTCCTCAATAAGATTGACATCTTTATGAGGTGAGATCAGAAACCCATACCTCCTAGGTTGTTTTCTGATTCTCTCTGACTTATGTGGTTCTTGTGTATTCGAAGATTATTGGTATAGTTTCATCCTTGATTAACTAGTTGTGTTCCATTAAGGAATCGATGTCTGGAATAGTATTACTCCGATTTTCATCAAGTTTTACTATCCTCCCACTTACCACTGCATATAGGTATTCCTCTTAGGAAAACCGCATGGAGAGCAACAATTACATTGTTCTCTTGTGAGTTGTATAAGTACTATACTTTGGTATCCCTAGGATAACCCACAACTTGGCACTTATCCGATTTGGGTTTTAGTTTGGTATCATCCAAACATATGCCTAGTATTCCCAAATCTTCAGGAATGAGAAAACCCGGTTTCTTTCCTGTTCATATCTAATATGAAATCTGTCAAACAGATTTTTATGGAACCTTATTCAAAATAAGTTTTGCACTGTTAATGCGTATCCGTTGAAGGAAATGGTAGCTCAGAGCGACTCATGATTAACCTTATCATGTCCAACAAAATTCGATTTCTCTGTTCGGATATACCGTCAATTGATGTGTTCCGGGAGGAGTCCTCATTGAAAGAATACTATACTCTTTCAAGTATAGGAAAACTTTTTGCTTAAGTATTTTCATCATGGTCTAACTGTGATGTTTTAATACTTTAGCTGATTTGTTTGTCTACTTCGTGTCGAAACTGTAAAAGTTTCTGATTTGTGTTTCAAAAAAGACACATAACCATAACGCGATGCCACATTCGTAAAGGTCACGAAACATTCATATCCATCTCTAGCCTAGCTAGATATGGGCCCACCTACGTCACTATGAACAAGGGCTAACAGATCGTTGGCATTTACACTTTTACCAAGTAAATAGTATTTTAAGCACTTTGCTTAATAAACTAGATTCGTAGACTTTATTTGAATAGAATCAAATTTGTCCTAGTATCCACTCTTCAAAAGTGTGGATATACGAGTCTTGTTTATTTGTGTCCCAGACAACAATGCCACTTACAAGTCTCTTCTGATCAAATCAGTTAGAGCTATTTGTTTGTCATGTTATACGTTTGAGATTTATTTATATTCAAAATATAAATACTGTTATTCACATCTAATGTTTTTATCTCAATATCATCTTTATAAAATGAAACACTTTCGTGTTCTAGAATATAAAGGTATACCCGCAACGGGTTATACACTGATATAGAGATAATGTATCTAGTCAAACTAGTTACATTATAACAGTTTCCTAATTTAAGTATACACCCGAAAGGTAGTTCCTAAAGTTAGGTTTCTACGTTTAAGACAGCGACTTTCGTCCCGTTTTCAATTCGCAGATAAATCTCAACTGAAGTCAGTATCCTGCTTACAGCAAATTCTGCACATCAGTATATATTTATGTATCACACTAAGTATTTAAAATCCAATTTTAATACTAGTAGTGAACATAACTATGACAAACATATTTGAAGTCAGAGCCTTGCTCGTCTTCAATTCCTTCATGTCTGCTTTGTCCAAACGGCAGTCACGCTTCCGCGATCCCGTTTGCCACAATTTAGGCAGACATTTAGGATATGTCCTTTATCTTCCCAGAAGATTATAATGATTTTGCCTTTGCCCCTTTTCCACACTCCAGAAACCTTTGGCCAAGCCTTGGCCTTCTAGAATATCGGAATAAGATGCGCCTTGCGCTTCTTGCCTTATTGCAAACTTTGGCTTTGACTCCTTGAGAATGGCCATTAACTCTCCAAGAGTTTACTATTGCAATTTAGTACTTCTAAGATCTAAAAAAATAGATCTATGAAGATCCTTCAATTTCATTATCATACTATAAGGATCTAATCCTTAGTTCTGATTAAGAAATTAAGGAGTCTAATGCGGCAAGCATAATGGATAAGCACTAAAGTTATCATCACATGAATATTCCAAATATCATGCTCTACTATTTGCTTAACTCCAGGCTTAGGCCTAATATGTTATTTTATCAAAAAAAGTAACTTATTAGTTTCCAGGACCATCCTGAAATTTTATTCCCAATTTGAAAATTAAACCATTTAAATACATTTTCCCTAGGATTATGTTTTAAATGCTAATCTTTCAAATTTATCTTGATTCTAATAGTCCAACGATTTTAGGTACTATATATTATAATGATTACTATAGTCTAACTATATAATCAACTATAATTTAATTGATTAAATTCAATTACATTGATTACTATAATCCAATTATAAAATCAACTATAATTCAATTTATTAATTCAAATATATTGATTGCTATAATCCAATTTCATAATCAACTATAATGAATTAGTTTGAATACAGTCCAATGTTTATTAAAACAACATTTAAATTTAGTCCAACAAACATTTAATTTATTTGACGTAATATTTGATTTGAGCGCGTATGGCAAGTTATTAAACGAATATTGCAAATTTAATACTTGCCTCCCACTATTTTTCGGCGAGCCTCTAACCCTCTGTTGAGTACTCGGGAAACCGTGTTTCCTAGTGGGCTAGGATCCCGTTAAATAACACACAATCTTGACTTTGGCCAACAAATTGTATGATAATTAACAAGGTAGATCTCTAAGATCAATTGGATCCCATCCAATTCCTAGATCCAGTAGGGGGACATCCAAGTCCGAAACATATATCTTATATATGCCAATATATCTAATATATTGCCTAACCTTTTTCCTCTGAATCAACTAAGCCTTGGCTTTGGCACAACAAACTTAGTGATCCCAGTTAAGCGTGACCCATTGACCATGGAAAGCTTCGTAATCAATGTCGATGGACAAGAAGTGGTCTTGACTTTGGCCAACAAACCACAACTTGGACAAGACACCATATGGAACAAAGCTCCCGTGATTCAAACACATCCTCGATGGACAAAGGCCTTGACTTTGGCCAATAAACCAATGCCAGTCTTAGATCTTGAGTAATAATCACTCAATGGAAGGAAAACGCTTAATATTTTGTGAGGATTTTTCGCATGCAAATTGGCAACCAATTTATTATCTTTGTTAAGGTCTCATCATCATACACCCTTAAACATGCCTCTAAACACATAATAAGGGGCATATAAATAAATAATAATGATATGCGGATGGATACTTAACACATTGATCCTAGATCAAATCTCTCACTTTCCTCTCTCTCGCTAGCACAAGTATTTACTTCTACCCGTTACATAACACTTCTAAAGAAACCTCATTTACATTGAGGGGAATAGGTGAGAAGAGAAATACAAAGAGTAATGAGGTAATAGGCTGGACTCGCAGGTCCAATTAATAAATTCTAAATTTATTACAACAATTTCCAAAATTGCCCCCCACCCATCTAATATCCATTCGATATACATTATTCATGCATCGCAACCATGTATTCACACAAGCATGTTATCAATCAATCTAATCCAATTAATTAATCTGATAATTAATGACCATCCAATGTTCAAACAACGATTTGATTTTGCGCGAGTCCAACTCGTTTTGCGAATAAATACTCAAAGTACGAATTCTTGAAATAAATTAAACTACAACATCAAATCCAATTTAATATGTATTTAATACTAATTCACTATTTAATTCCAAATTAAATATTACACTTTATTAAAGAACCTTTACGACTTAGATTCTAAATCTAATCGTTACGGGTCTCAAAGCCCGATTAACGTCCAACGTTAATTTAATTAAAGTCCAATGGGCTTTCAATTAATTTCTTAAGGCATGAACTTTTGGTCAACTTGGGTCAAACCCAAAGACTAAAGCCCATTTAAAGGAATTACCCTTATATGCCTAGAAACCAATTTAGGCCCATTAGGCCCAATTAAATATTAAAGGTCCATTAGTCATAATTGAACTTTATGGATTCAGTTTTGGGCCCAATTGGATCCAACCAATTTGCCTAAACCAATCTTGGTACAACCAAACCCATTTAAGCCCATTTACAACTTTACAAGCCCAAATCCAATTTAAGCCCAATTAATTAAACTACAAAAATTCCAAATTTCGTATTTAATTAACCTAAAGTGTATTGCCATAATAATCAACTAAATTAACATTTCCAAAACATCAATTAGCCTAATTAATTATGCTTATTAACAACAAAACATGTCCAACACATTTTATCAAAAATCAAACCCATAACATGCTTTTCAAGTCTCGGCAATTGAGGGCATTTTATGTCCAATTTTAAATCCAATCCAATTGAATCCAATTCAACATTAAATCATCATTCCCAATTGATTTCAAGTCATCCAATGAATCAAAAATCAAAAAATCCAAGACATTTAGGGTTCATCTAGTTTCGGCCAAGCCTCAACAAATTGGGGAAAATTGTTCCAAACCAATTTTCATGAAATTGATCCAATCATACTTCAAAATTAAACATCATTTAAGCACACTTAATCATCCAATTTCATCAAATCATGCTCAAATACATTTTACCCAATTTTAACCCTAAATTTAAATTTCATGCTTTTACTCGCTCTGATACTATTTTTGGGAAATCTCTAAGTCTCGGGACGATTATCCAGCATAAAACAACATGTGAATACATCGAGGAAGTTGCGAATACTTACATCGAGCAGTTGAGCGATGCGACGAAGAACAAAACTTCAAGCTTTTCCTTCCTAGAGCTCACGGCAGTCCACTGTTTTGGCTCTCCAAGATTCGGCCATTGTAATATCCATCAAGCTCCAAGCTTTGTTTGATGATTCCAAGCTCACAAGTAGGTTTCCCTATCACCTTTGTATGTCTCCATAGTGTGCTAACACTCTTGATATTTGCCACAAAAATCATCACTTGCTTCTCATTAGTCTCGACAGTAAGCAAAAACCAGAAGAAAAAATAGCCCCTTGTGGGCGTGAGAGAGGGAGGAGGAGAAAGAGAAGAGAGAGAATGTGTTGGTTGGTTGCCTAATGTGTATCTAATACACTTTTTAATTTCCAAATTAATTTATCAATTTTATTTGCTTTCCAAAAGTCAAACAATAATGCCAACCAACTCCATCAACTATTCACATCACTCAATCAATCAAGTGACAAGTTGTCACATCACTCAAAGTGACTAATAATTTAACGCTTGATGTGACTAGTGATTTGACGCTTGATGTGACTTGCGTGCCGCACTCGAATTCGAAATGCGAATGCGCTCGCAAACACTCCGGGCTCGGGTTTGTTAATTCCAAATTAACGAATTTTCTGTTGCGACGTAATTAAATAATTATGCCTAACAAAATTACTATTCATGTCGCTAACGAATTAATTCTAAATTAACTCGTTCGTCCGAATTAAAATCTAATTTCAATTCTGCGTCAAAATCCAATTTCGTATAATATATCAAATATATTATTTTATCGATTAATTCCAAATTAGTCGTTCTCTCTCTTTAAATGATATTTTATCCCAAATAAGATATATCCTTAATTAATCCCAGATTAATTTTCTCTCTAATCTAATTAATCCCAGATTAATTAAGTGCGAGTCATACGTCATCGGTGAATCTTCGGGAAGCGACCCATGAGATCCCCGGATATGTTGGCAGTAAATTCGGTCGTCGGACTATCCGTACACGTAAGTACCTAGTACTACGTTTGTACCGATTTACAAGACAAGGTTGGCTTCTAGCAAAGCGCCATGCCTTCCCAATTCTCCAGAAATATCCTTACAAGAATATGTGATCTATATCAGGCGTAGTATGCGTAGTATTGCGTATTTCGATCCAGTATCGGATGTCACGTGCTAGGCCTGGGGCTGGAATTGTGTCTGCCCCATATGAAGCACATATCGGATCTCAGGTAACTAGTCTCTATAATCGGATAAACATGACCTAGTCATTTTATCCCGATAACTGCAGTACATAAGAGAACCAGTTACGTATCCTACGTGACCATCATCTCCATTATGACTGGAGTGATACTTCCATCTTGACATCACACCCAACACACTACGATTCTCAATATACCCAGCAGAGGCGTACACAGAACCTTTTAAAGCCCTGGACGACTTAAAACCAAAGTATATTGATTGTCGCAAGTATTAGCGGTGCAAGTCTCAGGTTAAGACCAAATTCACCTACCCTGATTCGGACTTCCATAGACACATAGTCATACTACCAATGGAATTCTGAGGGGTCTATCCAGAGCGAAGCTGTTTTCCGTATCATCGGTAAAACACAACCTCCTATTACACTTGCATGAGTATCCTATACCTAAATATATGAGAACTATGTCGTTATGCCCTCACAACGCGTACAAGTGTAATACTAGTCTTTTGTGCATTATCGATGTCCAATCTCGATAATACTCTGACTAAGGATATTTAATGATTATACCTTCGCGGATTGATATTGTCTCATATCATCTCAATCCAGGAACTAATCATAAGGACCTCCTATCATTTATATATCTTGGTGATCTAATCACAAATGATAAGAGAGCAATTTCCTTTGTCACATAGTTAATTTGTACAACAACACCATGATTTGTACAAATAGTGACGCTATGGGTCATAATTGTCCAACATTTTGGTGATGGGAGTAGTTGGGAGTAATAAATGCTATTTTCCCTCCAAATCTTGGTTTTGCATTTTGGAAAAGGATATACCAAAATTTGTTTTGACTTTTTCATAACTTGTATTTGTTTTAGAAACAAAACAAAGGAAAAACAAAAACTCTCTCTTTCTTTCTCACCTTGGCCGAATACTACAAGGATTATTGGGGAAATTTTGTTGTAAAATTTCTCTATTGCTAGCACACAAAGATTCATACTAGGTGATAGGGAAATCATCCTTTGAGTTTGGAATCTCAACCTTCAAGCTTGGAGCTTCAACAAACAACTTCAAAGAAGAGATGTTGGAGCACTTCTCAAAGCAAAATTTTTGTTATCAACACAACCATCCATCCGTTCATTGTAAGTATATTTCCGCTATACTTCTTTTAGTATTCACATTATTTCATGCTTGATTCGATCTTGGGATGACCTTAGAAACCCAACAGAAAATGGCTTAGGTAAATTTATTTTTTGTTTGTTTATTTTATTTTATTTTCATTTGTTTTGATTGGGGACTAGCAAAATTTTATGTTTGGGGGTCTGATGAACGGTTAAAATACATATATTTCCTGCCCATTTATCTTAATATTTTATAGGTGATATTAGGCTTTATCATTGAATTGATGTGTTTTGGGTGTGTTTTTCAGGTTAAACTAATATCACGATTCAATGGATTCAACTAGGGATGAGAACAACAAGATATAGAGCAAATCAAGGTTTATTTCAGAGTCACAATGAGCATCCTAACGTTGAGCACGCGTCAAAATGCGTAAAAAAGCAAAATTAAGGTAGATTATGATTTGGAAATTTGATGGGCGCATTATGAGATTGCCCTATTGAGAGTCATGATGCGCCATGGATGAGCGGTGAGCGTTGCAACACGTGTAAGTGCATCGCAACATGGAGAAATTTTCCCTAGTTTGCCCTGTATCCAATTTTTAAGTAGGAAATACCATCTGGACCTCCTATATAAGCACAAGTTCATCCCAAAACCTAGAGAAGTCTCATAACAAAGTTTCGGTGTCCCAAAGCATAGAAGAATGCCTAGAACAAGGTAAGGATGAGTGCTTCAGTCGGTGTTGGACTTTGAAGACGATGAATGCAACGAGAGTCTTTTCTTCCATTTTCTCCTTACTTTATCTTTTATGGGTCTTTTTCTTGTATCAATAATTATTAGCTTATTTTTATTGAATATTATGAGTAGCTAATTCGTTAAATTTAGGGTTATAATGGATCCCAAGCATGTTTATTAATTGATTTGTATAATTTTATTCTTTTGGTTTTGGTTTTGTTATTGATTATTTATTATTTTCTGTGCTTAAACACATATTTTATTTATTTGACCAACAATAGAATAATCTAAGTAAATCCTTAGGAACTCGACGGAGGGAAATTGGATTAGTCGTGGGAATAATAACGTGTGATCTTATTTGTTAAATAGATTTCCCTATAGGATAGACATATACCTAAAGGAAATACGTAGCCAAGATTAGAATCTGACCTTAATGACTTCGGTTTAATATATTTAATATAGACATATAGTTAATTGATTTATTATGAATATATTTACATGACAATCGAAAGAGGCTTGTGAATAATTTAGTGTTATGGGTTAATAATTAGTAACGACAACACAACTGAATATAAAATGACTGGACACATTATGTGCATGCTTAGGTGAAGTAGCAACCTTATGTTATTCTCGCGCATAATGTTTATCTCCGAATTATTATTTGTGCTTTATTTAGTCTTTCAACTAATTTTAGATTAATCAATCATTATCTCATCAATTATTTAGCTCTAGTTAGGTAGGTTAGTTTTAATATTAATAAGAGAAATATTAAGTCCATGTGCGTTTGACATTCGACTAATAGTCACTATATTACTTGAGCGATATATGCACTTGTGTGTAAGATTTATAAAATCACGATTAGTACGTCCTAGAGCAACATATAATATGTAAACACAATTATTATCAAAATAATAAATAAGGTAATTTTTTATTTTTCTATTGTTTTATTTTAATTCTCATATTGTACATTATCATGCATACCTGTGATTACTTATGTACTTTCAGACTTAGTGTATGACTGACATACACAAGAGGATTTAAGTTTGAAATTACTAATATAAAATCGTTCGTAGATAGCAAATAAAGACGAGTATTTTATTTGTGATTTATCTACAGCTACGGTCCATTCCATAAATATATGATGATTTTGATCCAAGATCATTCAGATAGTGACATGAGAATAAAGACACCTTATATGATGTGATCATATATGACTGAATCCAGATAGAAATGAATTTCTTTTAATATCCGTTAAACAAAAAGTTCATATCAGTCTACTAGATGATAATATATGAATTGATCTGAATCATTAGTGTACTACGAACTTTTGCATGATAGGCTATGTCCTTTTATTTACATGGGTGATATCGGTGTAGAAATCTTGATCAATAACTTTGTATTTTTAGGAAGTATTTTGGTGTGTAGGTGAAGATGTTTTACATAGATATGAAATTTACTCATTCTTGCGAGAAGTAGAAGAGTATCTTCCTTAACGGTTGGTTCGGTACTTGAATGGTTAAAGTGTTCAAATCTTTCAATTACGAATGAAAAGATAAAAGTCATGAATAAAAGCATTCATCAGAGAATTAATAGTACTTAAGGTACAAGAAATAATTGGAGGGGTATAATAGATATTATAATCTGACATTAATCATATGATAATCGTGGAGGGTCAATATGTATATAGTGATTATATCGATGAATGCCGACGTGGCTCGGTTTAAATTAAATATTTGTAGCGACGATAGTTATACTTCATATTTTTAGTGGAATAAACTGAAGTTAATAATTCAAATTTTTTTTATTAAAGAGTTTTAATCAATATCTTGAGATTATTGGAGTTCGGAGCTGCGGGTCCATTTGGTTCTCGTACTACTCGATACACTATAGGAAACCATAATATAATTGGATAGTCTAATTATCAAGTCACATGTATAACTATATATTATGATAAAATTATTAATGTGATTAATAATTAATTTTAAATCACACTTGAAAACTATATTAAATAGTTTATTATAAAAAATACAAGATAATCAAAATTAAAATTTAAAGAGTTTAATTTTTCTTATTAATTTGATAAATTTATTTAATCTTTTTAGTAAATAATTTTTGAATTTTGATTTCAAAAATATATCTAAATATTTGATATCATGGTATTTAAAATTATAATAATTAATTACCTAAAATAAAATAAAAATGAGGTGGCCGAAAATATACCTTAGGGTTATTTGTAATTTGATTACAATTAATTATCCTAATCTCTAACTGTAAAAGGAAATTAAGTTCTCTTTTATAAATATCAGAGTTATTAAAAAGAAATCATAGCTACCATATTCCCCATCTTCTTCGACAGAGAAAAATCAAAGTGTGGTTATTTTTCTCTAAAATATTTAGAGAAAATATAATATCCCCACTACGGGAATGTTACCGGCAAGTAACAGATCTCACTGTCGCCTAAGCCTCTAACTTATGCAATAGAATATTTGCTCTTATCTTAATACTATACAATCTTATAATTAGTTACACATGCAAACTTAAAAACTTAAGGTTAGCATAAGTGCATGATCATGAAATATATACATATCTGAAAGTATTTATCGTACACACATCATCAAACATATGACTACAATACATTAAAATGAAATCCAAGAGAACTACATTCTATATTAATATAGATCCGGAATGATGGACCCCATAACTAGTGATTGCAGCATAACTCTTGTCCTTGAGCCGAGTCTCCAAAAGTTGAATGTGGCTCACTAAAAGATGGATCATGCAAAAGAACTAGGAAATGGTGGGGGTGAGTCCTATGGAACTCAGCGAGTGGAGCTACAAAATCAAAGAAATTGTATCAGTATAACTGTTTTAAAATTACTTTAGCTTTAAAACATTTTTAAAATCCTTGTTTGAAAACTAATTCTTTTCTTTTAAACTTGAGAAAAATAATTTTGAAATGTTTACTGCATAAAAATCCCTGGTACTTTAGAAAACCTGAAGCAAGGGGGCGTTACGTATCGTCGTCCCCCCATACGCCTAACTAGTGGTCTTGGGGCGTTACATATTGCCGTCCCCCAAGCCACTAAACTAGAGTCAGGAGTGTTAATCCATGCTACTACCTGACCCCTGAAACTAGGGTCTAGGAGCGTTACGTATCGCCGTCCTCCTAGCCCTGAACTATGTGTGCACACGGTCTCTGTCCGTCAATTCCATAAGTCAGAGCTGAGGTGGGTTTTTCCCCCATGATTCCAAAATCAGGTGTACTAAATCTTTTAAATCTTAAAGTCACTCAAAGCTTTCTTATTTAAAAAACAACTAAAAATCATTTTGGCTAACACCCTATAGAATTTAAAAAAAAATAAGTCTTGATCAATCATAAGTAAATACAAATCAACTAAAAAAACTTCCATTCACAGATTTGAAGTTCAGTCAACTCTGATTCAAGTCACTGAGGGAGAATGTGGCTTCTGTTGAGTATCTATTTGGAATAAACTTAATTAGAACATGAGATGCAAAACATGGCTCGAAATTAATTAAGTTTCTTAATCTAGTTAAATTATCCCTTCTACATGTGGTGCATAAGTGTTTTTATCTTGAAAAGGGTCCCTTAGGATGTCTTATATCCCTTGAATAAAGTGGGGAAAACCAAATAATATTTTCAACTAAATAGTCACACATCATGATGCGTTGTGACTCGAGTCACGACGCTCATACGCGTCGTGACTCTAGGAGGCACGCGTCGTGACTTCGGATAAAACAGAGGCTCTGGTTTTTGATACACGTCGCGATGCCGGCCCAGTTGCGTCGCGACGCGAACTCATCAGGTCTAAATCCGAGGTTCTGCTTCATCGCACGTCGCGATGCAAGCCCAATGGCGTCGCGACACGAAGCTAATTCCAGGACCCGAATTTTCATTTCTTTCATGGTTAACTCCAAACCTCATTCCAATACAACCACAAGCAATTACAACATATAATTTATCATCATACTATACTTCCAACATCCCAACATCACCAAAATCTCATCATTCTTACTTATTTCAATTAAGATGAGATACCTAAGAATTACCTAAACATGAGCTTCTCAATCAAACAACCATCAATAATCAAATTACTACCAATCAACAACATACTACCATCATCAAAACTCAAAACATCAAAGTTTGGGTCATGTTTTGCTTACCTTAAATCCAATCCTTTCTTTCCTAATGGATTCCCCAAGCCACTTCTTTTTCTTCCTATGGTTGCTTGGTGATGGTTACTATTGATTTTCCTTAGAATTTTGTGAAAGAAAATTGAAATTCCTATTTCTTCAGTTTTCTCTACCTCACACCCAAAATTCAAAGAAATTGCCAAATTTTGTTACTTTTTCCCTTTTAACAATTCAAGAAATAAGGGGATTTTTCTAGAAATTATTGGACAAACATTTGGCCTTAAGATTTGGGCCAAGTATAATTATATTTTGATTGGGCCTACCTATCTTAATTATACTAATGGGCCTTGGCTTGAACTAAGCTTGGTTTAATAAAGAAAAATGAGCACCCTTTTAACCTACCCTTATGCCCATTAGTTATTAATAGGCCCATTAGGCCCGAATTGAGTAAGGTCCGCAGATTTATAAGTCGTCTCAGAATTTTCTCCTGCTAACATTACAATATCACACTAATTGAACTTATGAAAAAAAGTCTGGGTCGTTACAAATTCTCCCCCCTTAAAATAATTCGTCCTCGAATCAAAACATTTAAAGATATAAAACGTACCTTCTTCTGCGAATAGTTGGGGGGTATTACTCTCTATGGTTTCTTCTGGTTCCCATGTAGATTCTTGTTCTTTATGGTGTTGCCAAATTACCTTGACTGGGGGAATCCATCGAGATTGTAACTTCTTTGTCTCTCTACTCACAATAGCTACTAGTTGTTCCGAATAAGATAAGTCTTGACATATATCGACTGTCTGAGGCTCCAAAATATAAGATTCATCACGCAAATACTTTCGTAACATAGATACGTGGAAAACTGGATGTATTATATCTATGCTTGGTGGAAGCGCCAATTCATAAGTTCTCCCTCCAACTCTCCGAAGTATCTGGAACGACACCCTTTTTGCCAAATCTCATAACTCCTTTAAAATGAGATACTTTTAGAAACACAAAATCCCCCACCTGAAACTCCAAGTCATTTTTTCTGGTGGTCCGCATAACTCTTCTGACGAATCTGATCCGTACCCAGCCTTTCTCTGATTAGTTTTTTTCTCCACCACATTTTGTGCCAAATTAGGCCCAAACAACTTTGCTTCCCGGTTTCAAACCATCCAACTGGGGATCTTCACTTCCTACCATACAAAGCTCCCATAATGCATGGTGTAGGATAAAGTGTGGGCCTTCTCTAATATCGAGTGTTTCAATTCTGAAACCGGGGAATAATAATTCTATTCCGCCTCTTAATGAGATTTTCATTGTCTATACGATACTCGTCTTCCGTACCTTGCTGCAACCTGCATCTAATTTGTTGTATCTTAGGATATCTTCATGTGCAACTCTGATTTCATCTATAAGGGTGGATTGAATCTGAATTTGCGCTAATAACACTCATTGGGCTGTCACTTAATAGTTAACTCCATCCAGTATACAACTCTGCATCTGTTTGGCTGGGCGCTATTTCTCAATTGGCAGATGGGCCAAACTCCCAATAGACTTCCTACTTAAGGCATCATCTACAAAATTAGCTTTGCCCGGATGATACTGAATAGAACAATCATAATCTTTCAATAATTCTATCCACCGTCACTGCCTTAAATTAAGCTTCTTTTGACTCTGGATATATTTAAGGATTTTGTGATCGGTGATGATTTCAAACTTTTCACCATACAAATAACGCCGCCATATTTTCAGAGCAAAAATTATTGCAGCCATCTCCGAATCATGAGTGGGATAATTCCCTAGAAGCATCACAATACACTGTAAACCCTCCTGATCTCGCTAGCAGTGCAAGAACAGAAGCAGTAATCAATCAGCGTTTGAGTTCCTGAAAACTCTTTTCATAAGCATCAGACCCCTCAAACTTCACATTCTTCTGAGTTAATCGTGTTAACGGAGCAGTTATTCTGGAGAAATTATCTACGAACCGCCTATAGTACCCTACTAACCCCAAGAAACTACGAATCTCCATTACACTTTTAGGTCAATGCCAATTCTAAATAGCCTCAATCTTCTAAGAATCTACTCCAATCCCTTCCTTAGACACCATATTCCCCAAAAATACCACACTAGTCAACCAAAACTCACACTTCGAGAACTTGGCGTACAACTTCTGTTCTCTTATTGTCTGCAACACCTAATGCAAATGTTATGCATGCTCCTGCTCATTACACGAATACACCAAAATATCATCAATGAAGACTATCACAAACTGGTCTAGAAAAGGTATGAACACCTTGTTCATCAAATCTATAAACGTTGCAGGGGCATTGGTAAGACCAAATGACACTACCAGGAACTCATAATGCCCATATCTGGTTCAAAAAGCTGTCTTCGTGACATCATTCTCCCTAATCTTCAATTGATGATAACTTGATCGTAGATCGATTTTTGAAAAACATTGTGCCCTCTGTAACTGATCAAATAGATCATCAATCCTCGGCAGTGGATACTTATTCTTGATTGTCACATTATTTAGCTGCTGATAGTTTATGCACAGCCATAGTGTCATGTCATTCTTCCTCACAAATAACACCGGAGAACCCCACGGGGACACACTGGGGCGAATAAAGCCCTTATCCAACAAGTCTTGTAATTGCGCCTTCAACTCATTGAGATCTGCTGCGGCCATCCTGTATGGAAAAATTGATGTAGGCTGGGTGTTTGGTATTACATTTATACAAAACTCAATCTTCCTATCCCGCGGTAATCCTGACAACTCATCTGGGAATATATCAGGATACTCCCTCACCATCGGGATCTGCTCAAGGTCTATATTTCCCGCTCTGTTATCTGTCACATATGCCAAATAACCCATTTTTCTTTTCTGAAGTAGCTTAAATGCTAGCATTGCTGATATTAAATTGTGAGACGCTACACTCTTATCCCCTTGATAAATGTTTACTGGTTAATCGAGAACATGTAGCGTAACAGTCTTCTCTCGACAATCTAGTACTTCATGATACTTAGCTAACCAATCCAATCCAAGAATGACGTCGAAACTCAATATACTCAATACCACTAAATCAGCATAGCAAGTATACCCATCAATATCTACAGAACACTGTTTCACACCCCGCATAGCTTCAATGGGACCTCATACTAGTGTAGCTATAATGATAGGGGAATCTAAAGGCTCGATGTCTCTACCTGTCTGGGTTACAAAGCACGATGCCAAAAAAGCGTATGTAGCACCCGAATCAAATAATACACTCATTTGCACAAAATCAATCAAAAATGTACATGTGACGATTGTATTGGATGGATGCGCCTTCGGGTGGATGAGGGTATACACCCTACCTAGAACTCTACTGGAGGAAGCCTGTTTTCAATCACCTACTAACTGCCTCATTCCTCCTACTGCTTGTCCTCTACTCATTGGACTCTACTCTCCTCCTCTTACACTTCTGTTAGGCTGTGGCTGGGGTGCAAATGGAGCGGCACTAAAAGACGGTAACTAATCTGTTGGTGCTGGAAAGTCTCTCTTCAAATTGCCTATTTATCCACACTGATAATAGCCCATACTCCCATATCGATAAGTCCCCAAGTGAATCCGCCCATATATCGAACATAATGGAAGGCTTCCCCCAGACTGGGCTACTGAGGAAGAAGAAACTGCACGAGATGTGGCACTCTGAGTCGGTCTATGATCCTGACCTCCTTGACCTATACCCACATCTCTACTTATAGTAGGTGGAGCTGACACATGCTGCTGTCTACTAGGGCCACTCTACTACGGCCTAGCCCTCTCCTCTGATCTAAGTCTCTTTCGAGACAACCTCTCTACTTGTCTCTATCTGACCCGCGCTTCAAACCGCAAGGCAGTATCTAAACTTGAGTGTAGGTAGTGGCCTCTGTGAAGGGAAAGGAGCGAAGTAAGTAATCTCGAAGCCCATTAACAAATCTCTTCACCTTCATTTCCTCTGTATTGACTAAATGTGGGGCATAGCGAGACAATCATGTAAACCGTATATCATACTGATGAAAGGTAAATATATCACTATTTCCCACTCATTTGACCTAATATTTTGTATAGTTTCTTGAGTTTTGTGAATATTTTGATGTGTTTTGTGTTATTTTGTAGATAAATAAAGTTTCAGGACATTCTGGAGATGATTTGGGGACAAAACAGTGAAAAATAGAAAAAAAGGGCAAAATTGCCTTTTGGCGCGTCGCGACGCCTAACGTGCGCCGCTCCATGCTAACATGCACCGGGGACATGTGTGAGAATCTGAGAAGTTTGACTTTACTAACGTGCGCCGTGCCACGTGTCAACATCACAGCCCATCTGCTAACATGCGCTGTGCCACGTGTCATCATTCTATGGTGTCGACAATCACCATCGCCACGTGTCACCCCACGTGTCAGCCACATCATCACCATGTCAGCAGAAGACCGAGTCAACTTTGCCACATCACTGCCACGTCATTATCAGCCAATCACAACGCATCACGTGTCGCAATCCTACGGTTGCCATGTCATCTAAAGCATTCAGTTCCTAGTCGCCTCTGCCACGTGTCACCTTATCACCTTATCCATTGCCACGTGTCGAGCTCACCACGTTCCATGTCGCCAATCATGCGCGTCGCGACACGTCACCACCACCGAGGCCTATAAATTCAACTCATTCTTCTGATTTCAAATGTACCTTCCTCTCTGAATTCTCTAATGTAAATAAGGAGTTTGTATCTAGTTTTCCTTAAATTTCAGTTTTGTAATTAATTTTTAGTTACTTTCTATAATAATAATTTACTTTCTTTACTTTTTTAGTTTTTACTATTCAGCTATGAGGAGGTAACTTCCCCCTACTAGGGTGAAAGGTAAAACTTTTATTACTACTATTTAGATTAATCTCCCTTAATTATAATATATTCATTATTTAACATTTGACTTAACAAAGATACCGCTATATTGGTCGGTTGGTAATCAATTATAAACTAGTTCTAATCTGACTAAGCATGGATACCGCCTGGTTGGTCGGTTGGTAATTTACCGCCTATATGGCTGGTTTATGGACAAATATCGATACCGCATTTATGGCAGGTCAGACTTATTTTTGACTTAATCAGGTTACCGCCTATATGGCTGGTTGGTAATGTTATCACAAGTTAATATATTATATTAAGGGAGATATCTAAATTAGTAGTGGTAAAAGTAGATCTTTTAACCCTAGCATTTTATTTTATTGTAATTTTATTTTTCAGTATTTACTTTACCGGATTTACTTTTCAGCATTGTACTTTATGTCTTTTATTTTTAAGTTTTTACTAGCCTTAGATATGTGTCGTAGCTAAATTAGTTATCTGGGGTTGTGATGAATTTTAATATCACCGGTTTATAAAGGGGTTATTTCATAGTGTGGGAAATTTAAAGGTTTACTTATTAAGTCTTAAGTTTAATGCGTCTTGCTAACTGGCCATTAATAAGATTGATCTGGTAAATCTAAAATAAACTTGACAAAAGAATTTTAGGTTTCAGCCTTAGACTTAGTAGCCCACGATCTTCCTTGAGGATAGATAACCCTTTAATAGATTTCCTTACAGGATAGACATATACTTGTCGGGCGAGGGTAGCCATAATTGGAACTTAAACTTAATGAATCCAGGTAATTTGGTTGACATAGACATATGGTTGACCGGCGTAAACACACGTATAACGCAAGCGTACGTATCGTTCAAGTAGTATAAAAAGTATCGATCCCACGAGGACTTAATACCTAAGTTATTAATTCTATGAGGTTAAATGATTACTAGTATCTAACAGGTTGTTTAATTGATTTGAAATAGCGACGATTCTAAATTTAAAATGAGTAAATGAAAATTGTTTTAAGGTTGATTTTAAGAAAATTCAATATTAAAAACTATCTAGGGTTGTGATTTATTCCAATATTATTTAAAGATGAAGTGGTTATCTTATAAATTGGGTAAAATATTGATTTATT